>BQNB010102933.1:0-20168 GCA_026074375.1 Tanacetum coccineum | reverse complement strand
TCTAAAATAAACATTTTGAAATTCAAAATTTCAGACCTAAAACGGCTAGAAAAGTTTCAGAAAATTCCTCCTACGCAAAAGACAAACTGGGGAGCCCCTAGTCTAGGGCGGCCCCCTTAAATACACGGGCGCCCCCCTTAATTTTAAAGGGACCGCCCATAGACTGACGCTCATCCAGTTTGTCCTATAAATATTGGACGTTTTCCCACTATTTTCTCACCTTTTGCACTCATTCTTTCTGTTCTAAAACAGCCCACACATCTCACTAAAATCCTTTGATCATTTAATCATAAAGATTTGTTTCCAAGTGATCCAAGCTTAATTCCTCAAGTGCAAGAGAAGAATACTTTTATCATCATGTGAAGAAGTATTACACCTCAAGTGTGTATTGAAATCTTGTTGCAACCATATCACATATTTGTAAATCAATTGTATATTTGATATTTGTATGTAGTAGCTACATCTTAGAGATCTTTGTAAGTATAGTTAATTAGTCGTGATCTTACCAAGTAGGGTTAGATAGTTGTGATATAAGTAGAGTGGTGAAGTTAAGTTGTGAAGAAGTTGTGAAGTTGTGAACAAGTCGTGAAGTTGTGTTGTGATAAATTGGTTCTAGCTAAGATTAGAACTCGACATTTAGCTTTGTGTCGTAAATCGTTAAACTCGACATTTGGTTTTGTGTCGTAAATCGGGTAAGCAACTTGTGTACAGTTTTTCTCCCGCCATAAGGGAGTTTGTTGACATAATGAAGAAAACTCTCGAGTTTGGTGCTCGGGGAGTGGAGTAGGGCGAACCACTATAAATCCTCGCGTTGTAGTTTGATTGTTCGTACTCTTATCTCTTGTCTTACATTCGTTTCTCATATCATTCTATTGATTGTTTAGATAAGTATATTGGATTATATTTTTGAAATCACAAAAGTCGAATCTAAAAGTTTACAAACACTTTAACACCTTAAATTTAAAAAGCGGCAAACTATTCAACCCCCCTTCTAGTTTTTCACAGTCTCCCTAGACCTAGTTGAATAATAGGTCGCATGTACAAGCATATAAACAAGTATAAGGCGATAAACATAATTAAACAACAATGATAAATTAAGCAAAGCCAGATTAAACAAACCAAACATTGTAATCTTCATTAACATGCTAATTACTTAGGTGTTAGCCCACGAATCATTGTCATTAATACAACGTAGATCAAACAATTAAAAATCAAAATGATTAAGAAATAAGAATAAACACTATGTCTTCTTGGAACTAGGAGTAGTGCTCGATCCTGTTGCTCTTCATTACTTGAGGAATTCACTTTAGTTGTATACATACAACAGAGAATGAGATATTGCACACTAAAACTCTTATGAGATCTTGTATTTATAGTGTCCTGAAAATACGCCTGGATACGCCGTTGGGGATAATGGAATACGGCGTATAGGGGTTAATTTCCTTGGAGTCCGCGATAAGATCAAATCATAAGATAATTACCATCAATCATATTAAATGCGTATCTTTGACTGATGAACAGCTGTGCATACGGCGTATTGGTTGTAGTGGATACGCCGGATCGGGAATTGATCATTACGCGTTTCTTGTGCTGAGCTGGCACTGATACGCCGTATCTTCATTGATGGATACGGCGTATAGGTGCAGAAAATAGTATTCTTCAAATGTTTCTGTTTAAGCCTCTAGAATTGCCCTTTTTTGCTTCTTCTTCACAAGTGACTCCATAATTACTGCAATAATAAACTTTAAGCAATTAAGTACCAATATCTTGCAATAATTATATAAAAGTGGGTAAAATACGTGGGATAAATGATAGTAAAGTATGACGTTATTTGATGATATCAAATATCCCCCCACTTAAATCCTACTTGTCCTCAAGTAGACTTTAGAAAGATTTTGAAAATGTATCCCAACCGAGGTTAAGGATTTTTCTGTTAAGCATTTATTCATTTTCAGTTAACACCTGTAACAAAACCATGCCTCCTCATGAAATATGGAAATGAAATCACTCAGATCACTCAACTAATCTAGGGTGTATCATTTTAGTGGTACGCTCATTTGCTCAGTCGTGATTAGCTTCGTATCATAGGCTTGGCAAGGATACACATCTTCACCTCTAAAGCTAAGGAGTAACAAGTCAAAAGGTAGATTGGGTATTTATTAAAGGCTCTTGTTTTTTAATCATTCTATTATATGAATAAATGATACAGGTGGGAGCTTCTGACTCACTAAAGATCGTCGTCAAACAAGGCAGCTGAGACATGAATACATGGCCGTATCGACGGAATAGACATCCATGCTCGTACACATCCTCATTCGAGTAGATTCCTAGAGTTAGTTTAACGGATAAAGGTAAGTAAATTTTCGTTTAAATAAAATAAACAAACAAATAGATTAAAGCCAACACATAAGGAGCGGTGCTAGTAACTTTCTCGACCGCGCACCGAAGACAAAGACTCGAAACTTATAAACACAGCGTCTCGATCATAGATACAATGACAACTAAGTTTGCTTCCCAAAAACGTCAACTTTCCTTACATCCCGAACTTTACATACTTTTACAAAATAAGTGAGAATCCGACCACTTTTTTATAATACTTTACATCGTTATATTTTTGTGCGTAATCAACGAATAATCGATCATTTAAATAATTTTCATCGTGATAAGCTCTATGAACAATATCTTTTTCATCATTCAATTTTTTTCATTTTTCTCTTTTTTTCACAATAACAACCATAAATCTCGGCGTAATTTTACCGTCTTCATAATCATCATTTATCCGGCTAATTTTCTCTTGAACTTTTCTTCTTTCATACATAATACATAATTGTGAAAGTAGCAAAAACACACGAGCTACAAACATTCCCATTGCATTGTGCAATTTTCCTGACCATTACATAGATAGAGAAATTTCACTTTGACGCAGGAACTACAAAACTTTACACAAAGTGACTAACAAACATTTGATCAATAGGCTTTAATCTCCACGAGGTCTAAAGTGTAAAGTTAAATGAAACTCTTTCTTTTTTATTGGTGAGGAAAAAAAAGAAAGGAATGGCTCAGCTGTAGTATTTCTAGGGGTATCTTACTACCTCTAAAAATTGAGAGTAAGCAAAGGGTTACCCGGGTTAACTAACCAGTATAGTTAGTTAATAATACGACATGTAAAGGCTTTTTGGTTTAATCCTAAAAATTTACCAGTCAAGCATGTTACTCCATCTAAATCCATAGTACTACACAGCATTAAGGTCTCGTGTTATATACCATGCCAAGTCTAAAGTCCCCTACATCACCGTCACACTCATATTTTTGTGGAATTTATGTAAGCAAATGAAAACGGATAGGCTTAATTCTACAAATAGACATGTTAATGGTTAAATTGCGCTAGGTAATGTAACTATATTTTTCACAAAAAGTTAAATGCTAAATTTTTTTAAAAAAATTTGATCCATTTTAGGCATGTTAGCATTTTATTTGTAAAAATGAGACCAGTACGTTCTATAAATTCTCCATCCCCACCCCCCCCGCCACTTAAATATATACAACGCCTCGTTGTATAGACACAACCTTTCAATAATAGGGAAAAGAATTAGAACGAGGCAACTTCCATGATTAGTTTGGCTCCGGATGGTTTCCATTTTGAGTGTTTGAGCATGAAGAAGTGGTTGACGAGGGCTTCAGAATGCCCCAGAAAGGTCAACACGAGGTAATTTTTAGACTATACATTAAAGTCGTTCGTTTACCAAGCAAGGTCTGCAGAAAAAGATTAGAAGACGTTCGTGCAATTCATGCTTTCGCTAACCTACAATACAAGCAAACAATTAAACACACAACTGTACAGGTTATAATACGCCGTATCCCAAACCCTAGGATACGCCGTATGTAAACCTGTGAAAACAATTAAATACTGGAATTTAAATACTGAAATTAAAAACTAATAATTTTCCAGACATGCATACGCCGTATCCAGAGGGGTTCGATACGCCGTATGTATGTCTAGGTAGACAGACTCAATATAAAATTAAAATTCAAACAATCTAAATGTGACAAACAATAAAAAACATAACCGGGTTGTCTCCCGGGGAGCACTTTTGTTTCAGCCGGTCTTTAAGTTCGACCTTTTCCTTTTCTTGGCTCATTCATCTGGTATCGTCACAACCCATCCTTATTATACTCATAATAGTTCACGGATAAGCTCCGAGGCCTTTCTTTGAATGGTTGAGGTGATCGGACTCCTTGATTGTAATATATTCTTCGTTATCACTGAATGAGTATTTCATCATCTCGAATCTCCTGATCTTGCAGACTGATTGTTCAGGAGTCTCATTGCCCATATGTTCATCATATCCTTGATTTTCTCGAGTACTACCGACGTTGCTTGCTCCAAATATTTTGGTTTGGTACGCCGAGAAAGATCATGAGTCCAATTAGTTTTCATATTTGCACATGGCCCTCGCCCGAAGTCTTTCGTCTGGGTAATTGGGGCGATTTTTATGAGTATTCACCTTCCACCAACATTCTTGGAGTTTTACCAGTACATTATGATCAAGTTCGTGGAAGTTTTCAAAACTGTTTTTCAACCATATGCAGAATTTCATTACACCGGGAGTTGCATCTCCCCATGATTTCTTGACCTTAGTTATAAGGGTTAAGGTTTCATCCTTTAGTTTTCCATCCATAAGTTCGTCGTACCACTTGTGATCTTGGAAGTAGCTCATGCTTCTGATTTGAACCATTTCGGGTAGTTCCCCACCATTACAGAATCCATCAATATCCACTACATGGTGGGGCCAATTAGTCTTCGTTTTAAAGCAATATGTCGCATATATTATCACATAGCTTATATGTACCAAAGAACCCCCGTTTCCTCTTTGACCATGGGTTCTTCGTTACCTTGTGTTTTATTATTCAACTCTTGCGCGTATTCGTCGTATGTTTTGAACCCTTGGATATCGTAAGTGAAAAGATCAGGGTCAATTTTGAGGAGGTGGTTGAATTCTAAAAAGGCTATGCAACAAGGGATATCAAAGTTGAACAAGTTCCATCATCAATTTTAAAAAGATTATCATGGAACATTAGTCATATACATCGAGATCATTATCATCGACAGTTTTCCTCTCTTCGGCATGTTCGCAAAGATTGTAGAACTTTAGAACAAATTTTTCAACTAGATCATCCCAAGTAGATATAGTGCCGATACATTCATTTGTAAACCATTCTTTTGCGGCACCTGAGAGTGAGGTAGGGAAGACACTAAGTCTAAATCGGTCATGACTTAGCCCCCTTATTTTGAGTGGCTCCACTACTTCGAGGAAACTATTAATGTGTTTAAACACATCTTCACCATCATTCCCGTAAAAAGCGTTGTCACAAATTTTCAACAAGAATGTTCCTTCGATCTCAATGAAGTTCTTCTCGATCATTTTCCCATTGTTATTATTTGAGATGAAACTTTTACTAGTAGCAGACATGTATTCTTTCGTGATCGGTCCTGCCATTGTGATCTTCTTCTTAACCTGAGAACAAGAATAAAATGATCAGTAAGATGTGCCCTCAGGGGAGAGAACACATAGAAACAAACAAAAAACCGATTACGAAAAACTGGTACTGTATCAGATAACAAATACGCCGTATTCTATTGATCAGTAATACGCCGTATGAGTCTGTTGAATAGCAGTACGCCGTATTGAGTTCACCGAATACGCCGTATGTTTGGAAGAACAAATACGCCGTTTAGACAGTAAAAACAACACGCTGTCCTGAGTAGAAAGTTAGATACGCCGTATCCAACTGGTGGATACGCCGTATCAAGTGATCAGTCAGAACATAATACTATATAAAACACAATTAAATGCAATAAATTAAAGCACACAATTAAACTAAACAATTAGCAGTTAGAAATCAGAATTAATAATTTTACACTAAACAAGTTAAAGGTTAGAAATACTAAAAAGAATAAAGATTAAACTAATCACTCCCCGACAACGGCGCCAAAAACCTTGATGTGTCATTGTATAGGTGTTATTTATGATTATCAGGTTTTACATTTATATTTAGCTGACTAACCTAAAGACAACACTTTAACGGGCAGAATACCCAGTCAAGATGTAGATTCGCAGTAAGTAGGGTGTCCAACACTAAGTAGTGGAGTTAACATATTATGCTATCAGTATTTTATGTCTATATAGATTTGTCTAATTACTGGTTAAACCTATGGTATACATATTTACTAGAGGCAAAAGGGGGTTTTCAGCCTGAGAGACTGGCACAGGTTTATGGTGAAAAATATCAATTCTGAGCACAATACACACTAAAACAAATAAACACAAGATAAAAGAGCGGAACAAGCCAAATAATAGAAAACTGTATTAACCATGTTAAATCTGATAAATGCTGTTTGATTACTAGTGCAATGGCGCATATTCCTCGAGGCGCATATCATTCTTAAGACATAGGCGTTCATCTTCCTACGACCTAGACACAACAATCCTGTCAACACGATTAATGTATCCGCATAAACATCCAAATAGTTTAATTATGATCTACCAAAAGGGAATTAAAGCAGTGTGATCCTATAATCACCCTAGCCCATACGGGACTTTTCCACTTATTGCGTGATGTTGTTTTTATACACTATATTCCACACTACAATCAATACCAATTAAATAAATAACAATACTGGTTGAGAACAATTAATCGGGTCACAGTTCGTTCAACTAAAACTCATAATAGAAAGAGTAGATGATAAGGAATCATTGTAATCCTATTGGTTCGGTGCATATAGAACACAACATGGAGGCCATCCCGACATCTAGTTAACTGTTTACGTCTCCTGGACCCATTGAATGATAGGGTCGCATGTACAAAAATCACATCAACAAGTATAAGGCGAGTAAACATAATTAAACAACAACGATAAAATAATACAAAGAACGTTTAAAACAAACCAGAACAATATAATCTTCATTAACATGGATAATACCCGAGGGTATTAGCCCACAATCATTATCATTATTACAAACGTGATCAAACAATTAAAAATCGAATGATTAAGAAAGTAAGAATTACACGATGTCTTCTATGGAATTAGGAGTAGTGCTCGACCTTGCTGGCTCATCATAGGCTTGAAAATTTGACTTTAATGATTGTATAAACTTTATACAAGAATGTAATATTGCACACTAAAACTCGTTTTGAGTCTTGTATTTATAGTGTCTGAAATACGCTTGGATGCGCCGTATGGGGATAAGTGGATACGGCGTATAGGGGTTAATTTCCTTGGAGTCCGCGATAAGATCAAATCAATTAAGATTAATTACCATCAATCATATTAAATGCGTATCTTTGACTGATGATAACAGTTGTGCATCACCGACCGTATTGGTTGTAGTGTAACGTCGGATCGTGAGAATTGGATCATTACGTGTTTTCTTGTGCTGAGCTGGCGCTGATACGCCGTATCTTCATTGCTGGATATGGCGTATAGGTGCAGAAAATAGTATTCTTCAAATGTATTCGTTTAAGCTATAGAATTGCGCCTTTTTTCTTCTTCTTTACAAGTGACTCCATAATTATTGTAATAATAAACTTTAAGCAACTAAGTACCAATATCTTGCAATAATTATATAAAAGTGGGTAAAATACGTGGGATAAATGATAGTAAAGTATGACGTTATTTGATGATATCAATGATTCAGTGAGAAAAAGAATTAAGAGATATAGTGAGAATAAAAACAGAAAGAGAGCTTGTGAGAATCAAAATTTATGATGGAAATGTTTTTTGGAACGAAATTGGAGTTAATGCTGGTGACTCAAAGTTAATGCTGCTAGGCATACACTTACTACTGTCAGTGTTAGTTAATGCAGTTAGTCATAAACTTACTAAGACTACTGCTTGGAACGAATTTAGTAGCACTATGGCCTCAGCTGTCATCTGTCTTGCCACAAACCAAAAATTCAACTTTTCCAAGTACATTTTTGATAATATGGTGAAGAACTTGGAGGGTGGGGTTAAATTTCTAATGTATCCAAGGTTTGTGCAAGTGTTCCTGGATAAACAAGTTGAAGGAATGACCAAACATAAAGAAATTTATGTTAACAACACCTTCTCACACAAAGAAGGTCTTGCTTTATATATTTATAGAGAAGGAAAAGGTTTTTCTGGGAGAGTTACCCCTTTATTTCAGACTCAGATGTTCAAGCTCCTAAGAAGTAGATGGGAAAAAGGGTTCAGAAATACCAACTGATCCTCAACACACACCCACTATTATTCAACCATCTACATCACAGCCTCAGAAGAAACAACCAAGAAGGAAACAGAGGAAAGACACTGAGGTTCCTCAACCCAGAGATAAAAACACTTTGGTTAAGTCTTGGTGCAATGTCGTTCATGTTTCGGATTTTTGACTAGTATTGTATAACTATTTTTACTATAATGATTTCATTTATAATTCTATTCTAAAGTCCAACACTTGTTATAGTCTCCGCTAATTGTTAGTCTTCTATCTCGTTGATTTCTTATCTGATCTTCTACTCACGATGAGTTTACAACCTCGCCTTTACTACTTTAATTGTTTATGTTTTAAAAATCCGCGAGGGAGATACATGCTTGTTTTTATGAAATGAACACAAATTGTTTTTCCGTATGCTGAACCTAAATGTTATGATTCATGCTATGAGAACCTAATTGCAAAAGACCCTAATATCGTGAACCATTACTACCTATGATTGGTTGTATGCTAGTAAAATAAATAGGCCTATGGGGTACTCCCCCGACCGGAGGTTTTTACCTTTTTGGAACACTCCACTTACAAGGATTTATTATTCCTTGATAAGTAATAGGTATATAGCGAATAATACCTAACCAATTAAGGGCAAACTTAATTTACTCTCGTCAAGGTGGTTCGGAAATGTCACGATCTTTAACAATGCATTATTAATTTAAAAACATATTTGATACACAAGTTTTTTAAATGATTTAAATATTGTGTCTAAAACTTTTATGCTTATTATAAACCTAAGAATTTCACTCACCAACTTTTCTTTACTTTTTAAGCATGTTATCTCATGAAAACAAAGCTAAGGACTTGGAGCATAGGAAGATGGAGGAAGTTGCGCTTAAAAATGATTTTTGTTAGATCACATGATTTCCATTCCTAGAAAACAGTGTTTTTATATTTTGTTGAATACTTGTACTTTGTTAGTCTTTATGTTGGGGCAACGCTTGCACTCTGAACTTTCTTTTGGAATGGGTTACGTTTTATAACTTCTCTTTTTGAGTCGTTCCTTATAATTTATTGACTGTTGTACTTATTATTAACACTCAATTGTTGGTCCCGAATCTTGATTTAAATTGGGGGTGTTAAATACTTTAGTCCATATACGTTTGAAAATCATTTTTACTAATTATAAAAAGTTGGTCCCAACTTCAATAGATCGAATTCCTTAATCTTGTATAAGGAGTAGTTTTACATTAGATAAATCTAACACAACTATAGTAGAAACTTGTTTGAATGTATTACAGAATTATAGACTGAACTAATCTTTAATATTAAGAATAACTTATCAAATGAAACAGTAATTATATGAACAAATAATCAACAAACACAAGCCCTCTAATTATTAATAATAATATGAATACACTCAAAGTATTAGGGTTACAAAGACCTTGAATGCTATTATAATTATGAAATGACTCGTATTGGGTATGGTGCGGTTATTAATCTCTATCCAAAGACTCTCCTTTTATACACCAAGAGTCCTAAACGGCTTTTACAATACTTTTCCTAAGAATATCAAATCTTTAAAACACATAAGTTTATACATATAGTTTAACACGATAAAACTCATAAAAAAATCACATAGCAGATCTAACTAACTCAGCAGTAACTAACTTCTTCACTAGCACATTAACATCCTTCACAGCATTAACTTGTACGAACATAGTAATTTTGTACTAGTCAGTATAACTTACTAAGCAGTTTTTTCTTCTAGAGTCACTGAGCAGCAACACCATTAAAGCACTAGCAGTAGTAACTATACACAGCAGTACAACAGTGTACTAGCAAAGTAAACACTTAGCATTTTTCTCTAAGTTCTTGAGCATTACTAAACACAACTGAGTCAGCAACAGTCTGATAAATGAGCAGCAGTAATACTAGCATCAATTAAGAAGGCATTTAATCCCCAATCAATCCCCCCCTAAAACTTTAATCTTCATCTTTCAAAATCACAAGATTCTTCTTCATTTAAAAGCTCCATAATCACCAGGAGGATGCTTCCAAACACTTTATTGATTCTTAAGCTGTTTTTGTGAGAAGTTTAAGAAGCTGATATGCCATTTCACTGAAATAACAACCTGAAGCTTCTTGTTTAGCATATCTGTAATTGTAAATGGTGTAAGGGCTCTTAGTACTCCTCTTTTCCAACTCTTCTCCTGCTCTCTATGAACTCTTCCACATGTCTTTTCTAAAGTTCAACAAAATGTATTCACTCCTCTTGAAAGCTCTGTCAAACATCATCAGGATAGAAACAAAAAGATGTCTTTTTAAGTAATGACTTCTTTCCTTCCATATTCTTCAGGTAAGTACACATGATTTTCTTTATTGAGCTTGGGTTGGTGGTTTGTTTCTTTGCTCTTCTGCTCTCTACTGTGAAAAAAAAAAAATGCTTTCTTCTTTTCTCTAAGAGTTGTTGAAATAATGTAGCCTTTTCTGCATCAGACAACTCTTCTTGCTCCTCTGCCTGCAGTCTTTGAGCCAATTCATGATCAACCTTAATCTTAGCCTGAATATCATCCCATTCTTCAGTTAAGGCAATATTGGCTTCTTTTTCCTTTTTAGCTTTTTCTCTTGCAAGTCTTTCTTCTTCACATCAAATTCATTCTTGTAACTTTAAGCAACTTCCTCATCAATGCATGATTTTAAACTTTCTCTTTATAGGGCTTCACAGGTTCTTCAATCATTAACCTTTGCGCCCCCTTATCCTGTGATTACTGTAAAGTCATTGTGTTGTAGGTGTACCCAGCTCAGTATAACAATTCTTCCTTGGAATTAGAATTTAGTCATTATTTGTTGTAGCAGCACTAACCTTTGTTGGAGCACTGGCAGCATTAACTGGTACATTTGGCTCTTTTATAACATCCCCTTTTACCTTAGGTTTTACACTTTTCAAAGCTGCAAGTGCTTGAGCCAAAGTAACTTCATCAACAGTTAAATCACTATCTTTAACAAGCAAATTCGTTGTTCTGCAAACACCTCATCACCCAGTTAAAGCATCCATATCAAATATCCATTATCAAGAATCATCATGTAAATAAACAATAACCCAGGGAAATGTCTTCATCTGCATCAATACATTAATCCTCTCCCTGTTTAGATGCATCCTCGCCCAAATCTTCTTCTTCGTCACTAGAGGATCTAACCACTTCTAGACATGACCAACTTGAGTAACCTATCACACCCATGATTCTTGACCTCTTTTTGTTTATAGCTTCTTAACCCTCCTTTTCAAACCTATAATTTCATTTTGTTGAGTGGTCTTTATCTTCTCCAAAATCAAGAACCCTTGTTGTAAATTGGTACACTAGTTCCATCAATTCCTTTAGTTAAGACCGATATCCTCATTACTTTCAAGTGTGTACCTCTTACAAGCAGTGAATCATTGGAAAGTTTAGTTACATCTCAAAACTAGTTGAGCAATAGTATCCCTCATGGTTTTCTTGCACCATGGTACCACCACCTAAAGTAGTTTCCTAGGGAACTAGATTTATTAGGTAATGCCTTGGATTGGTCTTAGTTATGGTACCATTGTCCTGTTCTCTTCTAAGCATAAGCATGTAGTTGGCAAGGCCCTCACCAATATGTCACCCAATCCTTATAGACAAGCCTCATTTGCAACAATGTCCAGTAGGACCACTAGGCTGCGGTACCTGATGACTTATTTCTTAGGCTTCTAGGTTTTTGAGTCTTTTGGAGGTGGAGGAGAAGGTTGAATAAAAGTGGTGTGTCGTTTTAGGGATCAGTTTGGCTTGCTAAACCTCACCATTTGGTTTTGAACCAAGCAAAGTTGGAAACAAGTCTGTCACTTTTCCATAAAAATCTTTTCCCACCCTCTCATATTTCCAAGACTTCTTAGTGTGAGAGGTTGCAAACAGCATAAATTCATTTGTGACTGGTAACCCATCAAGTTTTTTTTATTCAAAAACAATTGTAACAAACCTTTTTATACATCAAAAAAATTCCCAACAATTATCCCAATTTCTAACCACGCTTTCAAAAATGTATTTTGAAAAGTTGAATTTCTGATTTGCAGCTAAGCAGATAATTGCAGATGCCATAGTTCTACTAAACTCAATTCCATGCAAGTATTCTTTAAAACTTGGGCATTGTAAAGATAGAAGAATCAGAAATTTCCATGTGGGGAAAAGAATCCTATAAAAAGTAAGCTTTTGTGAAATCGTCTCAATAGCCCATCCTTGTAAGTCTTAAAAATGGTAAAGTTACGTTGTAAACAATCAATACATCAACATCTTCTATTGAAGATCTCTTCAAACAGTTGACTTTATGTGACGAAAATATCTTCTTACCAATCAACTTAGGCAGGTAACTGAACTTTCCTCTCTCATACTCTCTACTCTCTATCTCTCCCTCCTCTATCTCTCTCTCTCTCCTCACTGGGTAATAGTTTTGGCCTTGATAGTAGACCAGAACTGTTCGATACACGAAGTATATATAGTGGGATTAACGGTTAAAGCATACTTTATGGGGTGTGCATTCAGAAAATCTACTATTTGTTCAAACCCATCACTTTCTTTGGGTTTAGAAAAAAATGCTACCATATTGTGAGTATCTGCAAACTTTAGATTCGCCATTTGTGTTGGGTATTTGATGAAGGATGATAGAAATTGAGTAGGTTTGTAGTAAGAGAGTATTTTGAAAGATTAAAATTGATTAAATGATTGATTGAAACCCTTAATCGAAGTATTTATGAAAATACCCTCAACAACATTAACTTAGAACTAGCAGTAGTAAGTTTTATGCCTAGCAGCATTAACTTAGAACCAGCAGTAGTAAGTTATGCCTAGTAGCATTAACTTTGAGTCACCGGTATTAACTCCAATTCCATTCCAAAAAGCTTTTCCATCATCAATCTAACACTTTTATTTGCTTTTCTTGCAAAATGTTAGTCCAAAAACCAAGAAAACACAAGCCATAGCAATTTTCACAATTATCATAGTATTAATTATATCCCTAAACAAGTAATAAGTATATACTAACAGTAGTAAACTCGGTAGTATTAAGGTATACCCAGCAGTTCTAATTATACTTAACAGCAAAAACTTTAAATGACATGAATAACAATACTAATTCATACAAAACTCTACAAAAAACATAAAGAGATAAAAGACTTTAAAGATTCATCATTCCTATACTAACAATCAAATATTGAAATCTACTTACATCAAAAGCTATTTTGTAATAAATCTGCAACATTTTTGTCATATGGATTTTTTATACCATTTGAATCAATATTCTTTTCATTGCAATCTCAATAAAATTATGTCTGATTTCTATAATTCCCTTTGTTTTGAATAAAACCATGGATTTTTAATTATGCAAAAAGTATTGTTTATTATTCAATAAAGGTCTTGGTATGCCAATAAAAATGTACCCATACATCAAGTAGTTAATTTTGAATCCAAAGCCTTGACCAATGGAAACTTGAAGCAGCCACATACTACACTTTTGTGTGGAATTTGCAACCACTGTCTGTTTCTTGCACTTCCATGATATTAATCTACATCCAAGGAAATTGACAACCTCCTTTGTAACTTCCTATCTAAGCTTGCTCCAGAAATAATCACTAATCATTGTATCTACCAAATCAAAAGGAGAATCTTTGGATACAAAAGGCCCAATATTAGTGACCTTTTAAGTACCCAAAACATCTTTTTCACACATAAGAATGTGAAACCTTTGTATTGACTTGGTATCTAGCACAGCACACCACTACAAACATGATATTAGGTCTTAAGGATGTAAGATACATCAATGAACTAATCATCTGACCTATTTCATATGAACAATTCCACTTCTTCACCATCTTCATCCTTGAGCAAAGGCTTTTGAGTTTCCATTGGTGTGCTTGCAGTCTTGACTTCTGTAAACCCAAATTTCTTTAAAATTTTAATAACATATTTATCCTGACTAATAAATATGCCATCCTTCTTCTATTGTACTTGTAATCCCAAGAAGAATGTAAGTTCTCCCATAGAACTCATCTGAAATTTCTCATGCATCAACTTCTCAAATGCATTGCATAGCTCCTTCTTTGTTGAACCAAAGATGATATCATCCACATAAACTTGGACTAGCAAAATATCACCTTTATGCCTTTTGATGAATAAGGTCCTTGTGAATTTTCCCTCTTTGAAACCCATTGTCCAACAGAATAATGTTGACAAGTTTCATACCAAGCTCTAGAGCTTGATGTAGTCCATAAATTCGCTTTTCAAACCTTGTATACTCGTTAGAAAGTCTGGATTCTTCAATCCTGGTGGTTGACATATCATACACCTCTCTTCAAACTCCCAAAGAGAAAAGCACTTTTTACATCCATATTGAACAAAGCACTTTAAATGAAGCATAAGCTACAAATAGCCTAATTGCTTCAATTCTTGCAACAGGGGAAAAGACTTCATCATAGTCAATCCCTTCTTCTTGTGTGTACCCTTGAGTAACCAATCTTGCTTTATTTCTTATAAAAATTCCTCTTTCATCCTTTTTATTCCTGAAAACCCATTTAGTGCCTATAGCCCTTTTTCCATTTGGTAAATCCACTAAAGTCTAAACTTCTTGTAACTTGAATTGTAGAAGCTCTTCCTGCATAGCCTCTATCCAGCTTGATCCTTCAATGCATGAATTACCTTTTTGGGTTCTTCTGGATAAAAATCAGCAACAATCAGTTTGAAGGTCCTTTATGGTTTGTTCTTTGTTAATAGTTTCTAACAAATCCATTTCCATTCAAATTCTGTGACATCTTTCTTGGTTGCTGTAGCAATTGCAAATATCAATCACTTTATCAAGAGGAGGATCTTTAAGAATTCTTGTAGTTAGGAAATGACTCGACATGGATTGTTGTATCCAAAACGTTATGTCAGCCTCCCCGCACCATCATCTTCATCAACTCTTGAGAAGTCAAATATGCTAACATCTTCCAAAGTATGCCTATTTGGATCAAAGTTAAATGCTTGTTTTTCCACCAATAGCATTAACCTCATTTGTGCCAGCAGCATTAATATTGTTAATGCTATTAACATTATCTTCCTTCTCTTGATCATTATATTTACTATCTTTTCTTGGATCTGTCTCTACCTCCTTCATTAGCACTTGAAAGGTTTGATCCATCATTATGAGACCTTTGATCTTGGAAAATGTGGATCAGTGGTCCATAATGTTATCAAAATGTAATTTTTGATAGGTTCTGTCTCCTTTCTAGCTTTATCTGCATTATCACTTGCTTTTGTACATGCAAAACCATTAGACTGTGTACCTGCAACAATTGGCTCATAATTCATTGTTCTTGTTAGTGCATCAATATCAAATAGCCAATCTGGTCAACTACCTACAACATTAGGTGAATTCTCACTAAACCTAATATGCAAGTTTTCTTCCACTATCCTTGTTCTACTATTGAATACTTTAAAGGCTTTACTATTCAAAGAGTATCCAACAAAGAAACCTTCATTAGCCTTACCATCAAATTTATCTAAGTGATCTATGGTATTGAGAATGGTAACAAGACACCCAAATAGTCCCATAAAACTTAGAGTTGGTGTTCTACCATGAAAAAGTTATATGGGGTCTTGTTATGAGGCTTAACTACTAATACTCTATTTTGCACATATCAAGCAGTATTAACTGCTTCTGCCCAAAAAGTAGTTGGTAACTTAGAATTAGCTAGCATAGTCCTAGAAGCCTCAATTAGTGTCCTATTCCTCGTCTTAGCAACTCCATTTTGTTAAGGAGTTCTAGCTATACTACATTGTCTCAAAATACCCTTTTTCTCACAAAACTGATTCATCTCTCTATTTTTGAATTCAGTTCCATTATCACATCTTATCACCTTAACCTTGTGATCTACTAGATTTTCTACTATAATCATCTATGACAACTAGGCAATACATTTTCTTCATAAGGCTTTTTTACAAATGTTGGTCCAAACAAGTCCATATGCAACAAATGTAGAGGAAGACTGATTGAGTTCTCTGTTTTGGACTTACAAGAGGCTCTGTGCTGCTTTCCCTTTTGACATGCAACACAGGTTTTATCATTTTCAAAAAGTTTGGAAGGTAAACCTTTTACAAGATTTTCCTTAACCAGTTTATTCATAGTTTTAAAATTTAAGTGTCGTAGCCTTCTATTCTAAAGTTTAGATTCATCAGATGTGGCTTTTGCAAAAAGGCAAGTTAAACCTCCTTTAGGAACTATATTTTTTAAATCAACACTATACATATTGTTCTTTCTAGGAACTCTAAGCAAAACTTTGTTAGCCTTAAAATATGTTGACAAACACGAAATTACATTAGTTTATTTATAGCGTGACACATAGGGATTAATAATGACTAGTTACGATAGTTATGTGGCACTAGGACTATAAATACCCCCTCCATACTTCCATGGAGGGGTGAAGCTCACATTTTGTAAAAGTGTGTGTGTGTGTGTTTTCTCTCTATCACACACATCTTCCCATCTCTTTATTCCTTTATTCTCTAATAAAATGGCTTTACATTTATTTCATTATATCCAACCTCCAGATCTGTTTTAATCCTTGTGTTCATATTATGTCATTTATAATATATAATTGGCATCAGAGCTGCAGGAGTGTATTATGTCATGTTTGTTGTTGTCCGATTACTGTTCATTACTGTTCATTTACTGTTCATACTCGGTACTGTTCATACTCGGTACTATTCAAACATAGTCAGATTCGGTTATAAGATGTGCTAAAACTGTTTATTTTACAAATTCAGAACTAGTCAAAAAGTCAAACTCGGAAGTAGTTTTAGATTTTGTCAAACTCAGTATTGACTTTTGGTCAATGAACAAACTCGGTAATATAACTAATGTTTCCGAAAATGGGTTCCGAAGTTGTTAGAAAAGAATGCAATGAACAGATTTGTACATACATGTTACAAATTCGACATCGAGAATGAATCTCGACAACTGAGTTTGCTCAGTAAGTCAATTGATGTTGTTATCGAGTTTAAAACAGATCTTTAACTCAGTAAGTAACTCGATTGTTACCGAGTTTACAACATATCTAAAAAAATGTAGACAAACAGACTCGATGCTAAACAAAAACCACTACTACAACAACATCAACAACATCACCCAAACCTCATCAACAAACCCACTGATCTAACTTACCCATCGTCACAAACACCATCAAACAAATCCATCCCTACCCTATACTCCCTTCGTCACAATTCAATCACAATCATAATCCCGCATCTCCATCTCAAACTCCAAGACTCGAAAAACAAAGAAAAGATCTCAGGTTACTCTTTATTTCCGTGCAAGCTTAGTTATCAAAGACAAAAAAATACAAGAGTATATCATCATAGATCTATTTGAAGCAAGGCTTCTTGTTAAATTTACGAAAACCTTCCAAGAATGAATAAGAACAAGAGTGCTTCCATTCAATTCTTTGTTTCGATATAGGAAAAACACATGAAAAAAACTCGCGACCTACCTGAGACCCTCCAAAGGATCTGGAATCCTTGTGTCTTCTGTGCACTTGTGAGATTTAAATCAACCGAAAGAAGATGAGAAGTTATTTCAGTTATGGTCTCGTAATTTGGGTTAATAAACTACACGAATGACTTAGTTGTGGGTTGTTGGGTTTCTGGTGATAGGAGGTTGGGATGTCGTTGAGAATATGTTATGAAGGAAATATGTTCTTGTTACTGTGTTGGATTATTGATGAATGAATTGAGATGTAGTGTATCTGTGTGTGGTAGGCGATGAAAAAATGATTAGGTATTAGGGTTATGTACCTGCGTTGGAAATATGAATATTAAGATAGAGTGTTTTTAGGATTATATCACTTTCTTAACCAGGTTATACAACTTTGTTGGTGAGCCGGGTCTTTTTTAATGATTTGGGCCGTGATGATAAGTATTGGGCCTGGTATGAGTGGTTTATGAATGGGCCAAGTAATACATGTTGGACCAGGAATTGGTTTTGTTCTATTAGGCTAGAATTACTTGATTGAATTTTATATCCGAAAATTGGTCTTTTGGCTTCATGACTAGTTAAGTTTGGACAAATTTTTAGTATTATTAGTTGGTTTTATTAGATTAGTATGGACAGAAATGATTGAGGCGGGTATAACGAGACTAAGATACTATCATGACAAGTTGAACTAGACGATGTTCATTCGTTGACGACATTCAAACATAACATTTGTACTAGTTTAACAAAAATTACACAACAAACACGATACATAACGCTAAAAAGATCCTAAAAAGATTCAATAAATGACAAACGGCTAAAGATTCAGATTATGATGACAAGTGATCACGAAGTTGATTTGGTATCCCTTATTTAAGCTTGAAGTTAGATTTCACAAAGGCGTCTACTTATTTCATCATCAAGACTTCCTTATATTTTTCTACCCCTTTTCTTTAAACCCAATCTATCGATTGATGACTTGCTTGAACGTATGTAGCAGATGATTAAGACTTGAATTATCTAGTTACCAGAACTCAGGGGTAGTTGGTTGTAGACCTGTTTAACTATCACTTAAAAGAGTTACGTTGTAGTACTCAGTGTCACATGCAAAAGACAATGTGGATAATTTCAAGAGGTGGTGTAGTTTTTATACTTTTAGGACTGGGTATAGAGTACTTATAGATTTAATCTTGCATCGTTCTTCAATCACAACAGTGCAAGCATAAGTAACAAATTTGGGGGATTTCACTTCATTTTCAAGTTTGGTATATCGGGTTTACTTCATCAAGTGATCACAACAATAGCCGACAAAATATGAGGTTGGTAAGTTAGCCAGAGAGTTTAAAGGTTGAGATGTAATCAGCAATTCTCATGGGATATTATTGTCCCATTCCAAGACAATGGTACTTCATAGTCTAAGCAAAGTTCTCATAGTTCTTCAACGACCTTCATATACAAGATCTTGATTATACCAAGTTTTCTTGATTCTTGCTTCATCTCCTCCACGGTTTCTGAAGGCAAGAGGGTAATGGTTTGTTTAGAATTCAAGATTTATGCTTAAGACAAGAACTTCTCGAGTATATGTGCGTACACGACAATGATGCTTCTGAGAGTTCGCAACCATCATGGGGGAAAATGTGTGCATCCAGGACTTAGTTGACTTTGATGTTACCATGTCAACTTCCAGGGGGAAGTAGTGTATACTACTTTACTTAGTATGGTTTATGAAGTATATTGCATATGTGAGAAAAATTGTTGCTGATTTTTCACATGTACCCCCAAACAAATATTCACCAAGCCCTAATGACAAGAAGCAGTGGTCGTTGGTGTGCATCCAGGACTTAGTTGATTTTGATGTTACCATGTCAACTTCTAGGGGGAAGTAGTGTATACTACTTTACTTAGTATGGTTTTTGAATATTCCACATACTTGAGAAGAATTGTTGTTGATTTCTTGCATGTACCCCCGAATGAATATTCACCAAGCCCTAATGACAAGAAGAAATGGTCGTTGGTGTGGTTTGACTTCTACAAAATTCCGTTGTGCACGTCAATGACAAGTAGAAGATTGTTTAAGCTGCATCAAGTTTTAGAATCTGCTCAAGATAGGGATGTTGGTATGGGGGGAAGCTATAATAACCCATAAATTTTCATCAATGTAAATATCCATCTATTAAGTTAGATGCAATGTACTATCTATCTATTATATATGAACCACCTTTTTTACGGAATTTTTTCGCTTTATTACATTACTTGAATTACCAATATCTCAATATGCAACATAGCTTGCATATCTAAAGTTAACGAGCTTACGCAACCTACCTATGGAAATCCTATCTTCATATATGTCAAGCAAACATCATAACAAGTCAAGTCAATATCTTAATATCATTTTTACAAAGTACATTACTCATATAATGTACCATTTGCAAC
>BQNB010102932.1:0-24138 GCA_026074375.1 Tanacetum coccineum | reverse complement strand
GTCGACTGATAAGGGCAAAAGATACAGGAGGAGAGCAAGGTCTATGGCTAAAAAGATTGATACTGGATTGGATGTTGAAGAAGAGATTAATACTGGCAGAGAAGAGATTAATACTGGTATTGAAGAGGTTAGTACTGGTAGTACTAAAGTTGATTCTGGTACTGCTAGTAAAAGGGGTCAAAGGGAAGGAAAGGCTCCAATGGTTGAAGAGGATATCCAGGCTACTCACAAAACTAAAGAACAAATGAGACAAGAGGAAGCTGGATTGGAAGAGGCTATAAAGTTGCAAGCTCAATTGGATGAAGAAGTTGCAAAGCAGATTCATTTAGATAAAATGGTAGCTAAAAGAATGGCAGAAGAGGAAGCTTTATCAGAACAACAAAAGAAAAGAAAAGCTCAAGTTCAATTTGAAGCTCAATTTTATACTGAAGAAGACTGGGATGTTATTAGAGCCAAGCTAGAAGCAAATGCAGAGTTGTCAAAAGATGTGTTGGGAAATGTGTTGGGAATGGATTTGCTTGAACAGTTTTGCAAAAAGAATGGTTAGAAATGGTGAATTGAAGAAAGAAGAAACACTTTGCAGAGGACAAGAGCTAAGGCAAAGAGATACAAACCCATATGACTCAGTCCCAAATTATGGAATCTTATGTCAAACTATCTTAAGAATTCAAGGATACTTGGAAAGCTTTATCAGTTAATGTCAGTTGAAGTTTGAAGTAATTTAAGAAGAGTTTGATAAAGTTAGTTTCAGCAGATTGACCACTTTTGTTCCTATAAATCTGACAGCTACAAAGGCAAAATTGAAAAGTTTAGAGAAGAGATTCAGACAAGATATTACGTCAAATAAAGAAAAGTTTGTTGATAATGATGTCCAGCTATAGGAGAAAAAGCTGCTGCGAAGTAAGGAAGAAGAGCATAGTAAAAAGAACAGGATAAAGAAAAGAAGCAAAAGGCTAGAAAGAGATAAGGGTATAAATGTTGACAAAAGTGCACAAGAAGAAAATTTTCCAAGAAATGCTAAAAAGAGGAATCAGTAGAAAAGCTATGAATCCTACTCACTGTGACTAGACATATCTCGATAGTGTGGTAAATTTGGAAGATTTCAACAAGGTCAAAGACAGTATTTATCAGATAACTGAGAGCAAATGAGCTGATACAGCTAATGAGCTTTAGAGCTTTGGTAAAGACTTCTACAGAGAGATTCTTATAGAGTTGTACCTGTCTGGTAATGGAATAAGTAATGGAATTGAAACATAATAGGCACTGAAGATGCTTATGACAGAGTGCTTTGGAGTGATCTCAGGACTATGTTTGATCACCTTCAATTGAAGATGACTATTCTGGAGCTTACCACTTTTCAACAAACAGGATGGTTTAGTTGGAGGTATTATGATAAGTGTGAAGTACATTGTTTAACTTTGGAGGCATGCACTATATATATGTTAGTAGATAGGAGAAAAATATTTATACCTCATTGTGTCAAAAGATCGCTTGACCAAGTGATGTGTTAAGTGATCCAAATGCTAATGCTACTGCATATCACTATAGATGGAATGATATGAATCAATGAAGTTGTTATAAACTCTTGAAGATGATTGAGAAGCAAGCTGGGATTAGAAAGTGATGAAGTTATCAGTAGCAGTGGGCATGTTTTTGGAAACTATGGACTATTATGGAAGTGAGAAGGGTTTGGGTGTTGGCTAACCACACACAACAAAATGGTTATCAGTTCACCATGCTTTAGAGGATCATAAGGACTAGAATGGCTAGTCCAAAAGCAAAACGGGCTTTGGTAAAGACTTCTCAAATCCGTTTATGGTTGACAGTTTACCAAAAATTATATGGTAATCAATGCACCATGGTATAGCACTAAAGCATTGGCTACTCCAGAGCAAACGGCTACTGGTAAAGAGAACTCAAATCCGTTGATAGCTGATAGTTTGCTAAAAACTATAAGGTTATCAATGCACCTTGTTACTACAATGAAGCATTGACTAGTCCATAGCAAATGGCTCATGGTAAAGACATATCAAATCCATTGATGGCTGGTAGTTTGCCAAAAACTACAAAGCCAACTTAGTTGGTTGTTGCTGTGTAGCTGTGAAGAGAAGACAAAGACTAAAAGACAAAGTATGATATGGTTTTTCAAAGAACATCAAACATATCATCATTCAAGAGAAGCTAAGGACTTGAAGACATGCTTGGATACAATTCTCAAAAGCCCAAACTAAAGACAACTGAAGAAACTTGAAGTTAACAAGTGAAGTTCAAGTTTAGTGGAGGAATTGTTAGGAAATTTGTATAACAGACTTAATTCTCGTTAGGTTTAGTTAATTCGGCTTAGTATAATAGTTAGTAATGGTAGAAGGTTTATCATAGTTAGTAATACTGGGATTAAATAGTTAATACTGTTTATGTTAATAGATAAGTCTGCTTAGCTAGAAATTTAGTTAGAGTTTAAAGATATGCATGAGATATCTTAGGAAATGACTATGTTTATCTTTATACGCGTTTTGTAAAGCCCATTTAGGGTTTTCCTTAGTCATAAAAAGGAACCCTAGGCATAGTCATGTAGCATTATAGTTCTACAGAAGATCATAGAGATCAATAGTATCATTGTTTAGTTTGTAATTTGTAACCGAGGCAAGATTCAAAGTTCAATATATAAAGTGTTTGATTGTGTTCCTCGTTACATTGTTGATTAAATTCCGCGTAATCAATAGTGGTTAATCATTATTTCATCATTGTTACTTTAGATTTATCTAAGGCAACAAACCCTTTACAAGCTAAAGGTTAAGATCCATTAAGTAAAGGGATCCAACAATTCCATTTTATTAGAGTTATTTTGAGAGAGGACTATAGATGGTTATCAGATCATTACTGATCTATTGTTGCGGACCTTTTACCAAAGGATTTGATGTCACCGGGTTTAACTTCTTAGTGAGGGGAGGTTAAAATTGTAAAGTTTGTAAAGTGTAGTAAGTACTTCTAGTTACAAATTAATACTATTAGAGTTAATTTTGGTAGTTAGGAAATAGTTAGTTCAAGTCAATGATATATATTGTAGCATTTTTCTTGTTATTGACTAACTATTTTAGGATAAGCATGGATTGGAGGATGGATAGAAGTTGTGCTGCAAATTCTACTCATATATGGTCTGTAAGTACTAAGTACTAGAGTTAATTCAGGTAGTCTATAAGTTAATTATGGTAGTCTATAAGTTAATTCTGGTAGACTTTATTAGTACTGGTAGGCTAATGTTAAGTCTGGTAGATGACCGTTGGTGCTGGTGAGGGAAAATTGATTTTTCTTATTGAGATTTTTACGGCGCATACTTCTAAGATAGGTTTTCTATTTGGATAATTACTGCATGCACTTTTATCTATAAAAGATCTTTCTTTGCTCTAAAGAAACTTTTTTAACAGTCGGACCAATAAGAAACTTGTTTTTCATCGACCCTCTCCCTAAAACTCAATTCTCTCTCTCTACCAGTACTTAGTCATGCACTCGTATCAAACCCAGCACTAGAATTTGAATTCTTATGACTTTTGTTCAACAACGTGTTCATATGGCCAATCTAAAGTACTCAGACAAGCATAATATGGTCGCTTTCCTGAAGAAACCAAATGAAAGTGTTGGTTTCACTGAGGTAGTGGATTTTCTTAAAGGTACATCTCTCAGGTATGCCTTAACTCATAATCCTACTATCTATGACTCCCTAGTCAAACAGTTTTGGCAAACTGTCACAGTCAGAACACTTGCTAATGGGACTCAACAATTAGTAGCATCTATAGACTCTAAAGAGTATACTATTACTGAGGCATTTGTTAGAAGTAAACTTCAATTGGCAGATGCAACAGGAATACATAATTTATCTGATGCTGAAACTATGATGGATTAGCCACCATTGGGGTATGTTACTGAGGGTAAATTAACTTTTTGGAAAAAGAATTTTACACCCCAATGGAAATTTCTAATCCATCATATTTTACACTGCTTAAGCCCTAAGTCTGGTGGATGGGATCAATTTGGTAGTACTGTTGCTACTGCATTAATCTGTCTATCTAGTAATAGGGTTTATAATTTTTCTAAAATGATTTTTGATGGAATGGTTCATAACTTGGAGAGTAATACAAAATTTTTAATGTATCTAAGATTTTTACAAATTATTTTGGACATTAATACTGAACATAAAGGAAAGTATTTAGCCCCAACTTTGACCAAAAAAGCTTTTTGCAAACATGAAAAGGGGTTATGCAAGGGATATTGTACCATTGCTGCCTGCTATGTTGGCAGTGCAGTATGGATCATGGTGATGGATCTGCACAACAGTTGAACTCATCCAACCACTTGCTTTGATCACTACCATCCACAATCCCCACACATTAATCACCACAATATTCACCACTCATTCCACCACTCATTCACCATTTCAATCATCATCTTACTCACCACCTCATTCCTCACCACCTAGGTCATATGAAGTACCTTTCCCTGAAGGTAACACATCAGGAAGTGTTGAGGCCAGTATACAACTTAAAGAATTGATGGTACTTGTACCTAGCTTGGTGACCAGGGTTACTAGTTTGGAGAAAGAGTTGAAGGACACCAAACAGACCTTAGGGAATGTTGTGCTCAAATTGGTAAAGAAGGTGAAATCTCTGGAAAAAGCTTTGAAGAGGAAATCCAAGAAAGTAATTGTGTCTGCATCATAGGGTGAAGAACCAGAGGATCAGGGGAGGATAATACAGGATATTGATGATGATCCTCTAGTATCTTTGGTTAGAGAATCCATGAAAGAGAAGTCAATAGATTTTGTTACTCCTACAAAAGCTTCAGGGGATGCTCAAGAAGAAGAAGAAATCAATCCTACAATCTTGGAGGCAGCTAAAAACTGTTTGCAAAGTTGCTTCTCAAATGTTAGCAAAGCAAAATAAAAAAAATCGACTGATAAGGGCAAGAGATACAGGAGGAGAGCAAGGTCTATGGCTAAAAAGATTAATACTGAATTGGATGCTAAGGATGAGATTAATACTGGCAGAGTTGAGATTAATTCTGGTATTGAAGATGTTAATACTGGTAGTTCTAAAGTTGATACTGGTAGAACATCAATTAGTACTTCTAGTATAATTCATTCTCCTAAAAAGGGTCAAAGAGAAGGAAAATCTTAGATGGTTGAAGAGGATATCCAGGCTACTTATAAGACTAAAGAACAAATAAGACAAGAAGAAGTTGGATTGGAAGAGGCTATAAGATTGCATGCTCAAATGGATGAAGAAGTTGCAAAACAGATTCATTTAGATAAGATGTTAGCCAAAAGAGTGCAGGAAGAACAAGAATTATCAGAACAACAACTAAAAAGAAAGGCTGAAGTTCAAAAGGCTGCACAATTTTATACTGAAGAATATTAGGATACCATTAGGACAACACTGGAAGCTAATACATAGGTAGTCAAGAGTCTTCAGGGAGAAAGTATAAGCAATGATGATTTTGCAAAAAGAATGGTGGAAATGATAAATGAGAAGAAGAAGTTATATGCTGAACAAAAGCTATAATAGCAAAAAAAAGAAAGTAAGCCAATGACACAAGCACAACAAAGAGAATACATGAGTACCTTCATCAAGAATCAGAGTTCATGGAAATTGTCTCAATTGAAGAAGCTTTCTTTTGAAGAGTTGAAGACTGAATTTGAAAAGCTGATGAAGAGTATTGAAAGTTTTGTGCCCATGGAAACTAAAGCAAGAGTGAAAAGACATGGATTACAGCTAGAACAAGAAACTTCAAAGAAACAGAAGATTGACATTGAGGATGCTTCAATCACAAAGGGAAAAGATGAAGTTGTGAAGGAAGAAGAAGCTGATTCGATTGTACCAGTTAAGAAAACGGTAATGAGAAGAGAGCAAAAGGCAAAGGAAAGGGAATAAATATTGACAAAGATCTGCACAAGTGAGTTCAACAAGGAAGTGAAGCATATGATGAAAGATAAACGTCAAAGATGCTTCTTCAGAAATCGTAGTTTGGAGTAGATGAGATGTTATTCCAACTGCTACAAAACCTCCTACTATTGTTAACTGGAAGATCATTTATCAATCAAGTCAAAAGGCTGCTTATCAGATCATAAGAAAAGATGGTTCTGATAAGATTTATATGGGTTTTCAAGCTATACTTAAAGATTTTTCAAGAGATGAGCTTGTAGAGTTGTACAGATTGGTGATAAAGAAGTATGGGGCAAATAGACCAGAAGAGATGTATGACAGAGTACTCTGGGGTGATCTCAAGACCATGTTTAATCCACCTCTTAGTGATGACCCGCCGCATTAATGGTGTTTGCCACTTCAACATATGTATAATTAATTGATGGTACTATCCTTACTTGTGTGTACACTGGCCTAAACATTCGGGCGGATTGCATCTATAATATATATGTTAGCAGATAGAAAATATCCTTTGTCAAAAGATGCTTGCCAAGTGATGCTAAAGATGAAGCTTCTAGATGGGATAATGGATGAAGTTTGTTATCAATTCTTGAAGATGATTGAGAAGCAAGCTGGGATAAGAAAGTGATGAGTCTCTAAGTAGCAGTGAGCATATTTTTAGAAATACCACACAACAAATGGTCATCAGTTCACCATGCTTAATAGGCATGAGAACTGGCTAGTCCAAAGCAAACGGCTTTGGTAAAGACTTCTCAAATCCGGTATTGGTGACGTTTACCAAAAACTGTATGGTAATCAATTGCACATTGTAGCACTAAAGCATTGGTTATCAGAGCAAAGGCTACAGTAAAGAGATCTCAAATCTGTTGATAGCTGATAGTTTGCTGAAAACTGTAAGGTTATCAATGCACCTTGTTATTGCAATGAAGCATTGACTAGTCCATAGCAAACGGCTCGTGGTAAAGACATATCAAATCTGTTGATGGCTGGTAGTTTGCCAAAAACTACAAAGCCAACTTAGTTGGATGTTGCTGTGTAGCTATAATGAAGAGAAGACAAAGACTAAAAGACAAAAGAAGCTAAGGACTTAAAAAGGTGTTTGGATACAATCCTCAAAACTCAAGCTGAAGAAAACTGAAGAAACTTGAAGTTAACAAGTGAAGTTCAAGTTTAGGGGAGGATTGTTAGGAATTTTGTATAACAGACTTAATTCTGTTAGTGTATTATAGTTAGTTCTGCTAGTTACATAGTTAGTACTGGTAGAAGGATTATCATAGTTAGTACTGGTAGTGTTAAATAGTTAATACTGCTTATGTAATAGTTAAGTCTGCTTACGTAGAAATTAGTTAGAGTTAAAGATATGCATGAGATATCTTAGGAAAGGATATGCATTATCTTTATACGCGTTTTGTAAAGCCCATTAGGGTTTCCTTAGTCTATAAAAGGAACCCTAGGCATAGTTAGTAGATATAGTTCTACACAAGATCATAGAGATCAAATAGTAATCATAGTTTGTAATCTGTAACCTAGGCAGATTCAAAGTTTAATATAAAAGTTCTTTTGTGATATTCAATATTGTTCTTTTTAGCATTATTGATTAGATTCCGCATAATCAATAGTGTTTACTCAGTGTTTCATTATTGTTGCTTTAGAATTATCTAAAGGAGCAAACTCTTTGCAAGCTGAAGGTTAAGATCTATTCAGTAAATCGATCCAACATAACAGAATTCTAGGGGTTGAGAGAAGATTATTTTTGTGTTTTTATATTTTATAGAAAGCAGGCAAATCATATGTTTAAGAGGTTTGGTTGGTTTTAGCTATTAAACTAAATAATAAACTACGTTAATGGTGATAACAATATAATAAAAAGATTGTATTAATTTAATCATGTATTACTCCCTAGATTGCTTCTCCTAGTGTTGTTGCTTTGTCACACTTGTGATGATCTATGTAATTATTTCCTAAGTCACGAACGAATTACACGAACCCGCCGTCTATTTAATATCCCATTAAGGCAACGTACAAGTAAGGTAGTATGGAGATTATTACAAGGCCCCTAAGAGTATATTAAATGCATTTGAAATATATTAAGAGTGGATCAACCATATAAGGGGCAAGGTAGTATGAAGACTGTTACCCGATGGTATCCTTTCTACACAATCATGTTTTCCTAGACATATCAACAGTGATACAGACAAAAGCTGATTTTCTAAGACCTAACATGCATATTCATCACAAGAAGCAACACCACTAAGATCTACATTCTAGGTTTCATATAATCATAAATAAACACAATAGAAGGTTTAGCCAAGCATGTTAAAGATAAAGCAAGAACAAATAAGAATCACGCAACAAGACATATTGAATGATTAAGATAGTCTTACTTGATTATAACATGAATTAAAGAGAGTACAATAGGGTTTTGAGGCCCTAAAATCGTCCCTAATACCTGCTAAATGAACTAGGGTTCGTCCCTTTCTTTTACTCTAAAGTTACACACTTAAAACCCTAAAATCGGATTTGTATATATAGGAAAATCGCTGCGACGGCGTCGCGTTTTATTCGTGACGCCATCGTGACAAGAATATTCTAGATAATGGGCTGGATCGTGCGGGCTGACGCCGTCGCGATATCTTGTGACGCCATTATGGTAGGAATTGTGACGGCGTCACGTGTAATCTGTGACGCCGTCTCTAGCTTCTAAGGAGAAATTCTTGAGCAATGTTGGTGTAGGTCCGTAGTCTTGTCCGTTTCTTCTCCAAATGAGCTCAAGTCATGTGTATTTCCTCCAAATGCCTTCCAAATGCTGAATACCTAAAAAGGAACGATTAAGTACCTATTTTGGGCATAAATGCACGATTTAGGGGGTTAAACGACCCTAAAAAGTGTAAAAAATGACACCTCATCAGCACCTTATTTATACTACTAGAAATGCCTTGGGGTATTCAATGCTTGCCTTGGGTCCAAAGGATCATAAGATGCCAGGAAATAGGAGTCTAGATCCTTCTTGATCGTTCAAGGAGCTTCAAGATAAAAAGGGTACATCAGACGCAGGGGAGCCGCCCGGCTGGAGGTCTCAACCGACCGGCTGGGGCTTCATCCCCGGGTGAATGTCGCTCGATTTCTCGTTTAAGCTCTCTGATTGAATCGTGCTTGGTCGTGGGTCTTTATACTTCAGTAATACTTCATATAGGCTCATCCTTGGGTGTTGGAAGCTCGAATGGTTGGCTCTTGTACTCTTGAAATGCTTTCGATCTCTAGCCTTGATTTGGGATTCTTTGTACTCGTATTAAACTTTATTTCTTAGTTCTTTTCTTCGCTTTTCCTGTACTTGGCTACAAATAAACTTGCAAACACACTTTGATACAATAAAGTAACAAAACCATAGATAAATATCCAAATAACTTATACAAAAGTACGGATAACGCTACTAAAAACATACTCATTTTGAGCATTATCAAATCTCCCCACACTTAACCTTTTCTTTCCCTCAAGCAAATCTAGATATAAAGAAAACAAATCCACATGGTACATAAAATTGATTAGAAAAAATATGATGCAAGTCTTTCTAGTACTAATACAAGAAGAGACTCATCGTTTATGTTTTATTGATGAAAAGTTGAGATGTCACACTCAAAACTCAGTCATGATTTAGATTTATTACCATAAGCTTTTACAAGAAACAAAACAAATGGGCATAAGCACCAAGTGAATACATCTAAAGAAGCAGTTTGTCGAGTTTTATTGCTTAGGCTTCGTGATTCAGTGGATAAGGCATAGGAGTGTTTTGGGGTAAGGTGTGTAACATAAGTCGGAAGTCTGTTAAACCAAGCGTTGCTAGCTACCACATTCCACTATCCATATGGATTTGAGCGATGATACATTTTATTCTCTCTTATTTTTATTGTATCACGTCTTAGCACATTGGCTAATCGATACCAATTTTTCTTCGTCTTCCTTCATCTTCATTTTATTAAGCACATTGGCTTTTATTATTTATTTTATTTATGCCAAAATTTGATCAAACTCCGATCGATGTTCATCATAAAGCAAAATGTCAAAAGACATGGATCTAGCAACTTTCTCAAAATCATACGGATTTCCCACATAACGACCATCATTCCAAGTAGCTAGCAACCAACCAATAGACTTTGACTAGGGTAAGGTTTAGGCTAAAATGGTGCATATTTTCGGGTGATTCATCAATTAAGACAAAGATTGCTCAGCCTATCAGGGGTATCTTGTGTTAAAGGTGAGCACTAACCAATGGGTCCATATGAAAGGATTGGCTAACCGAGATGGTTAGCTCAAGGAATTAAGATAAAATTGGAAGGCCATTTGGTTTCACAAATTGCTTCTTTATCACGCGCATACACTTAGTAATCGGAACACATCTTAATTTTTTGAAAATCACAGATTTTACCAGTGGATTAATCTAGTTATTCTAATATTTATCCTAAAAGCGTGAAAACAACTATATTATGAGGGCAAACAAGCACACAAATTTAAAATTGGCCCAAAAAAATGTGAACATTTAAAAATATATATCTCGTTTTCCCAATTTACCCCCCACACTTAAGTTCAGCATTATCCTCAATGCGACAAAACGAAACAAAGCATAAAATAGGGAATTAAGAGTAAGAGAGAACTAGATATTCGGGCATGACATTTGTATTTGAGCTCCACACGCTTCTGGCATCTTAACCTGCAGTAATCTTTACACAAACTACGAAAAGCATAATATTTTTGGATTATTTTAACACCCCTACACTTAAGCTTGACATTGTTTTAAAAGATTGGGGTGTAGACTTTGGAAATAAAGCGAAAAATATAGAAAACACTAAAAATACATGGGTTGCCTCCCAAGAAGCGCTTATTTTATTAACGAGTCGTCAGCCGGACTCATACTCCTTGAGCTTCATTTTCCCCCGAGTGTAGATTTCTTACTCGGATCCTTTTTGACGTAAAGGAAATTTCCTTTAACTATTACTTCCCCGGTTTCATCAAGGTCGTACAGCTTAGCTTCATTGCAAGTGTTTTCCACTACACTATATATGAACGGTTTTTTAGCTACCCATGGCATTGTTTTGCGATTGTTTGCTGGGAATGGTGCCATGAATGGAATAGCTTTCATTTTTCCTTGTTTACACATTAGGTGAATTTCTTCAGCTGTCAGCTCGTTTATTTGCTCCTCATCATGGTACAGTTTAACACGGTGTCCATTGACAATGAAACTTCCTCCGTGTTTGTCATATAACTCGACATAACCAGACGGAAAACCATGTTTGACCACGAATGGTCCATACCATTTTGATCTTTGTTTTGGAGCTTTGAACTTGTACTTTGAATTGTATAAGAGAACTTTATCTCTAGCCTTGAATTCTTTTCGGATTCTAAGCTTCCTATCATGATAAGCTTTGGTTCGAGCTTTGTAGAGTTTGGAATTCTCATACGCTTGGAGTCTCAACTCATCGAGTTCATGCAATTGCAAAAATTGTTTTTCTCCAGCGAGTTTGAGATCGGGGTTACAACTTCTTAAAGCCCAGTAAGCACGGTGTTCGATTTTGAACGGCAAGTGACACGTTTTTCCGTATAATAACCGATATGGTGTAGTGCCAATTGGTGTTTTGTATGCTGTACGAAATGCCCACAGAGCGTCATCAAGTTTCCTCGACCAAACAGAAGGGTTATCTTTGATCGTTTTTTTGAGAATTCTTTTTAAGGCTCTGTTGGTGTTTTCAACTTGGCCACTGGTTTGCGGATGGTAAGCTGTAGCGAAACGATGATGAACTCCATATCATTTTAAAACTTTCTCCATTTGTCTGTTACAAAAGTGAGTACCTCTGTCACTGATTAAAGCTTTTTGAATGCCAAATCGAGAGAAAAGCTTTTTGAGAAAATTGATCACAACTCGTGCATCGTTGGTGGGTAAAGCTTCAGCTTCTGCCCACTTGGACACGTAGTCAATAGCAACTAGAATGTATTCGAACTTATGGGATTTAGGGAATGGTCCCATGAAATCGATTCCCCATATGTCGAATATTTCAGTGACTTGGATGCTGTTTTGAGGCATCTCATCTCTTTGTGAAAGGCTACCAGAGCGTTGGCAGGCATCATAGTTTTGAACTAGAGTATGAGCCTCTTTGAAGATTGTTGGCCAATAAAAACTGGCATCAAAAACCTTTTTTGCTATGGTGGAAGGACCATAATGTCCCCCAGTTGGGCCATGATGACATTCATCGAGAATCTTTTGAGTTTCGGCCCCGTAAACACATCTTCGGATCATGCCGTCAGGGCACATTTTGAAGAGATATGGTTCGTCCCAGAAATAATGCTTAAGTTTCGAAAAGAACTTGCAACGCTGAGCATAAGTTAAACCTTCTCTGAGAATTTTTCCAACTAGATAATTGGCAAAATCAGCGAACCATGGAATTTTATCTTCCTCGGTTGAGGAGACGTTCATTAGAGTTTCGTCAGGGAAATTATCATCGACATCGTCATCCCTTAACTCCTCTAGATGTGGGTTTTCAAGTCGTGACAAATGGTCTGCCGCTATATTTTCTGCTCCCTTCTTGTTTTTGATCTTAATATCAAACTCTTAGAGTACTAAAATCTAACAGATAAGACGCGGTTTAGCATCTTGCTTAGCAAACAGATATTTCAACGCAGAGTGATCTGTGAAAACCATGGCTTTTGAAAGAACAAGATACACTCGAAACTTATCGAAAGCGAATACTACGACCAATATTTCTTTCTCAGTGACTGTGTAATTTTGTTGGGCGTTGTTGAGAGTTTTGCTAGTGAAATGAATAGAACGGAAATGTTTTCCTTCCTGTTATCCAAGCACGGCTCCGATAGTAAAATCGATTGCATCACACATAAGTTTAAATGGTTGCGACCAATCTGGTGAAACCATAATCGGTGCGTTCGTTAACTTTCCTTTGAGAAATTTGAATGCCTTGATGCATTCTTTGTTGAAATTGAAATCTGCGTCGTTCTCGAGGAGTTTTTTCATGGGATGAGAGATTTTGGAAAACTCTTTAATGAAACTACGATAGAATCATGAATGTCCTAGAAAACATCCTAATGGCTTGTGACGTAATCCGTGGTGGAATTTTTGGCTATTACACCGATTTTTGCGTTTGTAGACTTCTAATCCTCCCTAAAGAATTGAGGATCCAACATAATTCCTTCAGTCACCATGAAGATACACTTCTCCCATTTTTAGAACAAATGATCTTAGTTTGCACGAACGAGCATTTGCTCGTGATTCTAGAGGCAGGAATCAATGAATTCAAACATCAAAAAATCATCCTGAAAACTTTTCATGGAATTTTCAAGCATGCTTAGAAGATGTTGATCATGCACCACTACAAGTGGGTTGGTGCGTTGTAAAGGCCAACGGGCCATGCGCTTGTAGCGTAAGTTTCCATATGGACCAATTTGAACGCTGGTCTTTTCTTGATCGGAAGGTTCGATTGGCATATTGAAAGTACCCAGAAAATCCTATCGAGAAAACAAAGAATAGTTCCAGCAAACCTTTCTAACATTTGAATCAGGAAGGTATAAAGGAAAATGATCTTTTCGAGTGGCTTCGTTTAACTTTCGGTAATCAATACAAACACGCCAACCGGTGACTATTCTTGTAGGAACAAGTTCATTCTTTTCATTTGTCACAACGGTCATTCCTCCTTTCTAAAGTACGCAGTGTACCAGACTCGCCCAGGGACTATCTTCGTTGGCGTAAATGATACCGGCATCTAGAAGTTTGATAATCTCATTTTTTCACCACTTCTTTCATGTGTGGGTTAAGTCAAGGTTGTCCCCTTTTGAATTTGCAGGTTTAGCATCGCCTCTGAAGTTGATTTTGTTTTTGCAAAAAAGATGGCAAGCCCTCATATCAGATGTTTTTTCTAAGCAAAAGCCTCTTTGGTTTTCCTTGTGACGGAAATAAGACGTTTCTACTCATCGTCTTGGAGAGAGTCGATAATGAATACTGGAAGAGGGGAATCTTTTTTCCAGAAAACAATATTCAAGATGTTTTGGAAGAGGTTTCATCACAAGATCAGTCGGTGGTTCTTGGATAGAATTCTTGATCATTTGATATTCCTCGAGGGGTAATACTTCGAAACTATTCTCGACCTCTTCCTCTTGCTCAGGAATTTCTTCGATTTTGATTGTTCATGATCCTCTAATTCATTGGTCGGAGAAGTGATTCGCGATCTTTTCTGATTGGTGGAAAATGGCTTGGAATCGTCGAGCAATGCATCAAGTTCTTCTTTCATTACTTCGTCAATGACATCCATGCAGAAACATGTGTCATCATTGGAATGAGAATGTCGCATAACTTTGTCGATTAAGAAGGTGATTCTATCATCTCCTACTCCTAAATTGAGTTCTTTGTTTTTCACTCAGATGATAGCATCAACGGTGTGCAGAAATGGTCGTCCTAAAATAAGAGGAACTTTGTCACCCTCCTCCATTTGTAGGATAACAAAATCGGCCAAGAACAGAATTTTCCAACTTGGGACGAGCATGTTCTTCACAATTCCCATCGGGTATTGGTAAGTATGATTAGCTAAGCGAATGCTCATCCTTGTAGGTTTCAAGGTATTTCCCGAGAGTGAAGCATATAGTGAATATGGCATCAGGTTGATGCTTGCGCTAAGATCGGCCAAGGCAAGATATTCAACTGATCCTGCTACGGTACATGGGATTAGAAAACTTCCAGGATCACTAGTTTATGTGGAAGCTTTTGTTTTTTGAACAATCGGGCAATTCCTTCCGTTTAAAAGGCATCAGAGATTTGCTCCATCTTACTTTTATTGCTCACGAGATCTTTTAAGAACTTCTCATAATTGGGCATGCCATCTAATACATCAACGCGTGGTATGTTGATCCTAACTTCTTTTATTAGCTTAATGAACTTAGCATAGCATTCTTCCATCTTTTCTTTGTGTAAGCGCTGAGGCTATGGGATCAGACTTGGTATGTTTGGAAGAAGACGGCTCTACTTCCTTTGCGCTTTCGTCAACCTCATCATCACTATCATCGTGGGTGACGGTGGTTTTAGCATTTGGGTTGACTGGTGAATCGTATGTCAAACCACTTCGTGTAAATACGACATTCACATGCTCATTCCGAGCAGAGGGTGGACGGTAAGGTTTATCATTCGTTGGGTGGTTGGGATTGGTTTTGGTATTACTTAGAGTAATTAGTTGGTCGAGTGGAACATTGGTCGAAGTCGACCGGAAATATTTCACAATATCTTAGAATCGCCTTAGTGATTCATTTGTCCTTGCTCGAGTTTTTTTTTTCTTTTGGTTTTATGATTGAAGAATTGATTTTTGACAAAGTCATTCGATGATTTCCGAGCAACCATGAACTCGCGCATGGTTTTTTCAAAGTTAGATTCGTTGAACTTGTTTTCGGGTGTTGGTGAAATGGAAGGTGCAACTTCTCGAGGTTGTGAGTTCCTGTTTTCATCTCTTGGTTGATGGTCTCGCCAGTTTCCGGATCTCCTACCATAGTAGTTTCCTCGATATCCTCCTCCTCGATAACCTCCGTAGGCATAGCTGGCTTCTTCATCTTTGGGACCTCCCATAGGCTTGTTGTCACACTCTGACGATGGGTGAGGACCTCCACAACTGTTACATCCGTCTCGCATCTCTTTCATTTCTCCTTTGATATCTTTGAATTGCGAGTCGATCTTAGTGGTCAAGGCTTCCATTTTTTCCATGAGTTTGGAATGTTGCTACTTTTCGCGAAGGCAAGGGTATTACAAATTGGTTTAGCTTTCATGTTAGTATGCTTCGTCAGGGGTTTTGTAACGAGATGAGATTCATCCGGCCTCTAGTATACTTGAGTACTTCGCAAGTCATGGAAGAAGATTGGTTATGGTTCCTCGTCCTAAACCATGTCCGTGACAACTACAAAGTAAGTCTTTCATTTGTAGCCAAGCATCTACAAGGGATTCATTGGGATGTTGGGTGAATCCTCGAATTTCTCCCATTAGTCGGTCAAACAATGCGGGTGGAAAGAATCTGCTTACAAAAGCTTGTCTCATTTGTTCCCAAGTAGCGATAACACCGGGACTTAGTTCGTTGAACCACACTTTAGCATCACCGGTGAGGGATTATGGGAAGAGTTTGAGTTTGATTGCATCTGCATTGGTGTTACCATATCGGAACATTCCGCAAATCTCAATGAATTCGGCGATCTGCTTGTGCGGATCGGCCCGCGCACGTCCGTCAAATTGTCAGTCTTTGATCATCGAGAGGTGATGACCCTTAACGGTGAAGTTGTCTCCAAGGTCAACCACGATGATAGCGGCCTTGGGAGTGGGTTCTACGGCTCGGTTGTTCCCCACATAGTTTGATCGTCGGCCATAGAGAATGGTAGATCAAGAAATGGGTTGTAAACAACTAAGGCTTCGAAAAGGTTCCCAGAAGGTGGGTAATTAACTTTAGGAATTTGGTTTTCAACGGGTATGAATGAGTTTCTTCTCTTTTTTTCTTCTTGGTATGGTGGATGAAACGTTCGGTTCGGAATAAGGAGTTGTTGGCTCTTATCTCATAGAACATGTGTCCATTCAAGAACAAGACACAACTAGGAATGAATTAGAGTAGCTTTCGCTTCTCGAAAAAGGGTGCAAAAGTCGGTACAAGAAAATGTTTAGGGTTGCTCAAAAAGCCTCCAGCCGAGTGGCTGAGACTGCCAGTCGGGCGGCTGGTGGTGGTCCGGTGGTCGCGAGGGACAAGCCGGCAGGCTCGGTCGATCAACCAGGCGGCAGGCTTGTTCCTGTAAAGAGAAAACTTAAAAAAATTTAGAAAACAAGGTTCGGGGGCCACATATTGGTTTAAGCACGAAATTTAAAACTAAAACACGATCAAATCCCTGGCAGCGGCACCAAAAACTTGATGCGTGCGATACGGATAAGTTTTAAATTTATAACACGGATACCGAATTTCTTAGCAACACATACGAGCAAGTGTACTCGTCCGTTGATAGCAAGAGATTGTATGGTAAGCCAGGATCGTTCGCATGGATTAGTGTGTTTAGATGGTTTAAACTTGGGTGCTAACAATTCTAACAAGCAAATAATGAAGATTATAAAGATTCAAATGATTTAAAAACTACACTTGACTAAACTAGTTTAGGAAATCCGATTTGTATGATTGTGATAAACATTTTAACATTTTGAATTAAAGGAAACTAGATGGTGATCTAATCTATTGTTTTTAAAAACCTTTAATCTTCATCAAGACCTTAAGTGACAAAAACAAGCTTTATGTTCAATAAATCAATTCAAGACTACTTCATGTTTTAACTAGTTTGATTCGCGGTTCGTTTCACAAACATGTTAACACCAACAATTATGATTCTTGTTAGATCAATCCGCTTAATAAATGGTCAATACAAAAGGTAGTCAATCATAGACAAAAGGCAACAATTGACTGATTAACAAGATCCCTTTCATCTTATGATATGTTTAACAATCAATCCGGGTTGATAAAACAATGTCACATGAATCATAAGCATAGATGGATCTTAGAAATAGCTTGAAATTGAAGAAAACATGTTATTACAATAATAAACGAATCATCATTCCACAAACATCATTTAACCAAGTGTATAAAGATACTAGCCACTCATAGCAAACAAAGACATATTTCCAAAAATTAAAGGATTCATAAACATGATTAAAAGGTTCTTACAAAGTATGTAAAGATTACAAGAAATGAGGCTTGGATGCCTTGAAGAATTCTTGATGTTCTTGACCTCCTAATGGCATTATCCCTTACAAATTCTGGGATTTTCCTAGGATTCTAAGAAGGGTTTATAGCTTTGAGAGAGTAGTAGAGATCTTTGTGATGAGAATTATGAGATTTTTTGATGATTGATATCTCAAAACACTAGCCAAAACACCTTATTTATACTACTAGAAGGGCCTTGGGGTATTCAATGCTTGCCTTGGGGCCAAAAGAGGAAAATGATCTTTTCGAGTGGCTTCGTTTAACTTGCGGTAATCATTACAAACACGCCAACCGGTGACTGTTCTTGTAGCAACAAGTTCATTCTTTTCATTTTTCTCAACGGTCATCCCTCCTTTCATAGGCATGCACTGTACCGGACTTACCCAGGGACTTCTCGATGCCGGTATCATTTACGCCATCAAAGATAGTCCCTGGGTAAGTTGGGTACACTGCGTACCTAAGAAAGGAGGGATGACCGTTATGGCTTTTGTACTCTCAAAATGCTTCTGATCTTTAGCCTTGATTTGGGATTCTTCGTACTCGTATAAAACTTGATTTCTTAGTTCTTTTCTTTGCTTTTCCTGTACTTGGGTATAAATAAACTTGCAAACACACTTTGATACATTAAAGTAACAAAACCATAGATAAATAACCAAATAACTTATAAAAAAGTACAGATAATGCTACTAAAAACATACTCAATTTGAGCATTATCAAGTCTCCACGAGCTTTTCCTTTCGAGTACTTGTCCTCATGGTTCTGACACTTCAATATTAGACAATCACGCTTGTAATGTCCTAGCCCTCCACACTCATAACAAGTAACTTTAGCTTTTTGTTTCGCTTTCGAGACTGGGGTCCAACAATCTCTTGTTTGATGACCCCTTCGCTTGCAATTACCACACTTTTCCGTACACGGGCCAGTGTGGTAAAACTTGCACTTGTTACACAATGGTAGATTTCCAGCATAGTCTTCCTTGTTGCTTAGCCTGGCAGTGTATGCTCTAAATACCTTATGCTCTTTGTTTTCCTGTTGGCTAGAGCTTCCATTATGGTCACCTTCTCACTTCCTCTTTTTGCTAGCATTCTCTGTTATCTTGTCTTCCTACTGTTCGACCCGGTTCATTAAGTCGCGAGCCACGCGGGTCTTTACCTCGTAGATAGCAATAGTCTAGATAGCATTAGCCACTCACTGGGCTACAATCTGCTCTACTTTCGCAAAACTCATCCCTTGATTCGTAGTTGTCATCGTTTCCTTAAGATCAAAAGGAAAAATAATATATGATGAGATTCATCCAAGGTAAAATCACGAGACGTAATGATCACAACATGTGAGTAAAGTGGGACCATGACATGCACATGTATAAGATAAAAGCAACCATGACATTAATAAGCCAACATCATACATAGCCTAATCATACCCAACAACATAGGTTAATACTTAATACATCATTTTACATGAATAAACGAGTACAAGTTTCTCATTAACGCTACCAACTGAGTACTACTCAAGTTTCGTATGATACAATACAAAAAGAGCTACAATGACTAATCTATCTGTCTATGGGCCAAGGTGCTTCTCAAGATCCTATATGCTAGCCTCTATGTAATCCCCAACTAACTCCATATGCTCAGGTGATGGTGGTACTGATAGTGGTAATGATGGTGAGAGTGGTTTGGATCTCTTACGAGATGAGGATGGTAACTCTAATGAAAGTAGTGGAAACCATATGAATGATGGTGCAACTCTTTATCGGTTCATGGTTGATTTGTAGCCTAGTGGCATCAGGATCTCCTTTCTCGGTTGACTGGCAAGGACAAAGCTAGTAGGTAGGAATCAGGTAGGTGGTGAATGAACAACTGACGTCGAAGCAGACTGGGTGTGGAGTGACTCAGCAGTCACACTCAGATCCTTATCTAATGAATCATCACCAAAATCTAGTGGGTAGCCATATAAAGCCGGTTTGCAGTCTGGTGATGGTGGTGTGGGTCTAACGGGTAAGGTAGTAACCTCATCATCAGAATCAAATATGATAACAAATGGAGTACATACTCCAGCACGTGGTGTAGTAGCAGAAAAAGGTATGGGACGAGGTGTGGTCATGCTGCTGTGACAATAATAACTTATGTAAGTATATTATATAAGATAAGTGTAGTAATATACGTAATACAAGATAAACATGTATATAAATCATGTAAGCAGTCCGTGCAAACAAATAGTGTGTATGTTCGTGAAAAACTTTTATGTGATGCAGTGTTTGTAAAAACGGTTATGGTCTAGGTAAGACATGCAACCTAGTTCTCTATAACTTGGCTCTAATACCAATCTGTAACACCCCCAAAATGGGTCGCAGAGGAAATATGTCCGGGAGCGTTACTTCATGATTACATTGTAAAAGATATAAGAGAACGACATCTAATTGAGTCGTTTTGAAATATACATTGATTCTAATCCTTGTTTGTTACAAAAGCTCTAAGCTTTAATTGTTCATCGATGTGAAAACATAAAGATTTTGATACATAACAAAATGTCCCAAAATGTAATGCGGTAAATCTTTAGTGCATTTAGACTCCAAAATAATGCTTCCAAATGTATTCATATTCATGTGCACTTACTGACCTGAGAAAACCATGCTTTAAAACGTCAACATAAAATTGGTGAATTCACAGGTTTATGTAATGTATAAAGTGTTGGACCACAAGATTTTAAAGTGTATGACATGTAACACATACAATATCACAAAATGTAATTACGCATGCTCTAAGCTCATGACACTGAAGCTACGACATGTATGGTTGTAAATTAATGCCAATAATGTGCCCGTGTAGATGTTCAACCCGCAACATCCCAAATCCGACATGGTATACGTCTGTTAGTTCGGTACACTGAAACTAGTGAGCGCCACTCACCCGAACGGGGATGTCAATCTTACAGTTTTTCACAGTTTCAAAAGCTGTAAAACTAATTTATATATAACGGAAAACTATAAAAAATACATATCTCCATCGCTTAACAAAAACAAACTAAAAAAACTCCGTTTTTTGATTCTTAATATGTACACAAAACGTAATCGTATTAAGACGTACTAACACATTTTTATGTTTATAAGCTGTTTAGAAAATCATGTCAAAACAGAATGTATAAACTGTCCCAATTAATTATATATAACTTTTGTTTTTATGAATTTTTACCATGTTTTAATTATTACAAGTCCTCTAAATTAACCAATACAATATGTTTTATATAATTTGAGTCCACTACATTATGTCCATTTATTTCACTTCTAATGTGTCTATAAAAATGTCTAGAACAATTATTTATTTATAAAACTATATAAATAAATTTGAAACAATTAATTATATAAATTAATCCACACTTGTAATATACCAAACAAAATGTGTTCTTGCATTCTAACATATTTTTACCATGAATATATATTTACTTAATTTTGTATAAACCTTGGCTTCTTTGTAACCTTTATAAAATACTAACTAGATGGTGACGTAACTAAGATAATAAATATGTATACATGTAAGAAATAAATAAAATGAAAGTGTAGAGTTTTTGTGTGAACCTTGAGTGTAGAATGAAGATGATAAACACAACTAAGCCTATGAAAATCCTAACTTATTTTATATAGCCCTTGCTTCTAAAATAGAACCCTAACTTGCAAAACCTCTTGGAACACCTTAGATTAAACCCTTAATCAACCTTGTATACTTGTAACATTTTAGAAATAAAAACTATGAATTATTTTGGTAACCAAAAGTGAGTTGTGGATTTTAAGGGAGTTGGGAGAGTTTACTTGTGATTTTTGCTACTTGATAATTTATGTGAAAGACTTGCATTATGAATCCTTATATACAACAAATATATAATAAACCATCAACACCAAAAATAACCATGGTTTTTTTAGAGGGGACGGGGGGGGGGGGAGGGGGGGGGGGGGGGGGGGGGGGGGGGGGGGGGAGGGGGGGGGGGGGGGGGTGGGGACGGTTGGAAGTGACTAGGGATGGGGAAGGAGTGGTTTTGTAAGAAGGTGGTAGGATGTGTAAGAAAGGTTAATAGAAGTGTAAGAAGGTTGCTTGCATTTGATTATAACACATGGTTAATTCTAAAGATATTTTGTATTATTTTTGGTGTTTTTTTTAATGTGGACCAGACATAGATGTTATTTGGTGTAAAATTTTATAACTTTTGGGTATTGGGTATTATTGTGGGTATTTGGTTGAGTGTTGATAGGTAGAATGGTTTACATGCATGCAAAAAGGTTCCAAATTGCGAAACGTAAACGTTTTACGTAACATATAAAAATAAAGTATGAAAAGTTATAAATTTTCTTCGTAAAAATAATATAACACTTGCTTGACGTAAACTTTTATAAATTATCTTTGTAAATTATCTTAAGACGCAAGACCTATTGCGTACTTGGGATGCCTCGGTGGCTTTTGGTAGTGTGTGTTCCCTATGTGAGCTGCAACAAGACTCACATGGGCATTTGTTTTTTGAGTGTCCTTTTTCTCAGGTGGTTTGGAATCATATGAAGGTGTTAGGTGATGTGCATTCCTTGGCATCTACCATTTATGATATTATTTCTTATGTGTTGCCTATTGCGAAAAGGAGGTCTTCTAAGAGTGTCATTGCGAAGTTGGTGATTGCGGCTTCGACGTACTTTATTTGGCAAGAACGCAATTAGAAGCTATTTCGGCAATCTAAAAGGAATCCTACACACGTTATTGAGTGCATTACTTCTGCTGTGCGTCTCAAGCTACTCTCGTGTAAGTTCAAGAAGTCCAAGGATGGGGTGAAGCTGCTTCGGTTTGGGAAGCCTACCTGAAGCTATTTTTGTTTAAGTAGTATGTCGTTTGATTTTTGTTTATGCACCTTTAGGTGGTTTTTCCCTATTGGTGTCATTGGTTATGTAATAGTAAGTTAGTATCGTATGGCATGTCATATGATTTAGTAGTTTTTTTTGTTCAAAGCCGTTGTGCTTGAGGTAAGGTTAATGTGACATTCAGTCACATTCCATTGTACTTATTGGCTTTTTTGGGTGTTAATATATTTTACCGGGGTGAGTCACTTTTACCTAAAAAAAACTTTTATTTGTTTGATGTCGGTTTACATTAATTGTTGACTTTTGGTTTACGCGATTTAACTTAACGGTTGAAATTAAAGTAACTGCGTAAAAGCCGAAAGTAAATAATTGAGAGTTTATTGACGTAAAATGACCTGAAATTGCTAGTTGTTACAGCCTCAGTCAACTGCATCAATTTCTCCAGCTCTGGATGGGTCATGTCGGGCCCGTAAGTCACGGGTGTTCCAGTGACTACATAGGGGTGTCCCGGCATAGGAGGTCGGGGCCTAGAGAGTCGTGGATCCAAAGCCATAGCAGCATAGGGGTTTGATGAGGTTGTCCCCCTAAGTGGTACGTAGTTGGCTGGGAGGGTGTGAAGGTGGAGCCTGGTAGGCAGGCCTCGTAGGGTCGGCAACCCAGATCCTGGCAATCTGCCTCCAATAAGGACCCTGACGCACCTGAGGTGGCAGTAGGATCAAGTTAGGTAACGGGCTGGCGGTCCTATCACTGCTGGCCTCCTGCTCTTGGGTAAGAGCGCTCTCATCATCAACATGTACGTCATGAGAAGAGTGCTCGCTCGGGTCTTCACTTGGGTCGTAGTCTGAGTTGTATGAAGCAAGGGATTGGGTAGCATTCGACATCGTGTTTGTAACATACAAGCATACTTTAGTCGAGTGGGTAAAGAGGCGGCAAAAATAAAATAATATAGAATAAACAAGTATGTATACGAAGATATATAATAAGTAATAGCCTAATATAGATGCATGAAATTATGTAATGCATACTCACACGACCAATGCAATTTCAGATGATCTCATTCCTATGACCCGACCAAACATGATACTTAGAAACTACTCCCATCATTGCCCTACCTGAATTAGACATAGTTGATCAGGCTACGTATAATTAAGGTCGGATGATGCAATCCTCAAACTACTCACTTCCTATCATGTTCGGTGTTTTTCAAAAAGTGTTTATTTTTTGTTATAGTTGCGGTTTTTAATTTCCGAAAACCCGACATTCTCTATAACCTTACAACTCTGATACCAATTCTGCCACACCCCGCTAAAGCGGAAGCACAGGATGTAACATGCAAGGCACAAGCATAAAATAATAGAACAAGCCATAATTTAAATTAAAATAAAACATTGCGTCATTACAAATTTGTCTTAGCCAACATTGGCAAATAGTACATAATATGTTAATTTAAAATAACATAGTCTTGAAGATGTGAGAAAATAGATTCGTAAACATGAGACTCCTTATGCAAATGCCTTCGTATATATACAACTATCTGATGTGTCGTTGTGTGGTGTATATTTTTATGATTCAAGTTTTAAATTTATATTTTGCCGACTTAACCAAAAACAAC
>BQNB010102931.1:5531-24138 GCA_026074375.1 Tanacetum coccineum | reverse complement strand
AGCACTTCCTTCCTCAGTATGATCATCAGTACCTTTACTTTGCTCATCAGTACCCTCAATTTGATCATCAGTACCTTCATTTTGCCCATCGGTACTATCTTTGTGCCTGTCAGTACTAACTTTGTATCCATCAGTACTAACTATTGGTCTGTCAGTACTAACTTTGTCTAACCAAAGAATGAACAATGTAGGTAACAGGAGTGCTTCAGTACCATCAATACCTCTTCTCAATGACTCTCTAAATCCTAAACCTCTGGAAATGCATCACCTATGGTTAACATGTGTCTTCATACTTAACACTGCATACAAACTATACAACACATCATATTGCCTACCTTTAACCAATGCAGCTTATGGATTTATCATCCCAATAGAAACAACCAAGAACTGGAACCTGCTAACATCAAATGCCTTGGTTAGTATATCAGCTACATTTTCATCAGTGTGGATTTTAAGCACCTGAATAAGTTTCTTCTCATAAGCATCTCTTATGAAGTGGTGCCTAATAGCAATATGCTTTGTTTTGGAATGATATACTGGATTCTTTACAATGCAAATGGTGCTTTCATTATCAATGTAGATCTTGGTGTTCATGAAGTTGAACCCATAGTCTAACATTTTATTTTGAATTCACAAAACTTACCCACAACAGCTTGCAGCAACAACATATTCTGCCTCTGTAGTAGAAGTAGCCACAATGGTCTTAGCAGCCTCAATAAGGGTCCTGTTCTTTCTTTCAGCAACTCCATTTTGTTGTGGAGTTCTGGCATTACTATATTCCCTCTTGATCCCTTTTGTCCCACAGAATTCAATAACATCCTTGTTCTTAAATTCTGTACCATTATCACATCTAATAGTTTTAACTTTTTGATTCAATTGGTTCTCAATTTGTCTTATAAAGTCCTTAAGGATTCCACTAGTTTCATCCTTAGTTCTTAAGAAAAACACCCAACTAAACCTGCTAAAATCATCAGTGATAACTAGGCAATAGGTCTTATGGTTTAAGCTCCTTACAGATGTAGGTCCAAACAAATCCATATGAAGAAGTTGTAAGGAGTGGCTAATAGAGCTTACTGATTTGGCCTTACAGGAGGCCTTGTGTTGCTTTCCTTTCTGACAAGCAACACAAGTGTGGTCATTTTGAAAAATCTTTGAAGGTAAACCTCTTACAAGGTTTCCCTTTACAAGTTTGTTTAAGTTTTTGAAATTAACATGACCCAACCTCCTATGCCATTTGTTAGATTCATCAATTGTGGCCTTTGCAATTAAACAAGCTAATCCTCCTGAAGGAACAATGTTCTCTAAATTGAAACTGTACATATTGTTTTGTCTGGGGATTTTAAGTAATACTTGATTTTCATCAGGTAACTTAAATTCAGGAGACAAAACAAGACATTCAGAGTCAGTAAACAGAACCTTGTTCTTTTTGTCACACATTTGTGACACAGAAAAGAGATTGAAATGCTGAAGTTCTTTCACAAAGCACACATCCTCAAAATCTAACTTTCCAGTTTTTATTTTACCTTTACCAGTGATGTAACCTTTACTACCTCCAAAAGCAACAGGGCCACCATTAAAGTCTTGAAATTCAGCAAGGTAGGCCTTGTTTCCAGTCATGTGCCTGGAACATCCACTATCAACAATTCCTTTATTCTTTAAAGCTCTATGTGGATAATCCTGCACATCAAATTCTTGCCTATGTCCCTGAGCAACTAACCTTGCTTTATTTCTGACTACAACTCCTCTCTCATCCTTCTTATTTCGATAAACCCACTTTGTGCCAATAGCCTTCTTCCTATAAGGCAAATCGACAAGTATCCAAACTTTCTGTATCTTGAACTGCAGCAATTCTTCTTGCATAGCATCAACCCAACTTTCATCTTTAAGTGATTCTGAAATATTCTTGGGTTCATTTTAAGACAGGAAACAAGCAAATAAGCAATGGTGGAAGTCCTTATGATTATTTCTCCTTTGCTTTTGAACATAGCTAACAAAAGCATGGGCTCCAGAACTTTTATTCACTTTGCTTCTTGTTTGAACTGCTAAGGTTGGATCTCCAAGAATAAGAGCTGAAGGATGAGAAGAGATAATCCTGGATGTGGGAATATGACTAACATTCACAACAGTTTCCAAATTTATGAAGTCAGCCACTGCACCCTCATCATCATAAGATGAATTAGTAAAAATACCATCAGTAGAATTTTGATAAATGTCTTCAAGTGGAGGTATTTTAGAATCATCTTGTTCAAGATTGGTTGGATCAGAGAGAGATAGTCCCTCGTGAGGATTGGCAGTACTAACTGGTGTGCTAACAGTATTAATTAGGTTAGTACTGCTAGCTTTAGCTGGTGTACTAACAGTACTAAAAATGTTAGTACTACTAGCCTTAGCAGCTCCTTCTTGTATAATCAAATTCTTAGTTTCTTTTGCAAACTCCTTCCTGAGAGCTTCAGCTGCCTCATTAGCATCCTTTTCTTGCCTCTTAAGTCTTTCAAGTTCATCCAAAAAGACTTGTTCTTCCTCTCTTGGACCTTCTCTCTTTTGATTCATACTCCTTAATGATAGGAGCATCAGACCAGTCTTAGGTTGACATTCTACATTAGATTCATTGACAACTGGTTCAGACACTAATTCAGAGGGTTCTGCACTAATGTTAGATTCACAGGTATCAAAATTCAATTTTGATTGGATTCATCTGATTTCACTAGGTTGAAGTCTGTTGGGGACATTATGTTAATGTGAGTAATTACTATCATTTTAGGTCCCCACGAGGGCATTATTAATTCCCTGTCATTGGGTGGGGGTTTACAGCATTTGATTCCTTCTGTTGTAACAAACCTATTCTTACAAAGGTTGGTTTTCTATCTCACTCTCTTTATTCATAAAAACACTCTGCAACACTTCATTTTCATAGATCAAAATACCATCATATCTGTGATCCCCATACCCAAGCCCAAACTTATCATTAGCACTCATTTGAGGTTATTTTTAGGGCAATGGTTACTAGATTTCTTAGAAGAGTTATGCATTTTTCTACTTAAGTCCTTTAATCTTCCTTTTCCTTTGAGCTTTGGAATAATTTCTTAAGGATATGTGGAACATCTGTCTTATCATATAAATCTATTTTCTTAAATTTTTTCTTTTGTTCATAACAGAGTTGTTCCTTGTTGTGAGCAATAGATGTGCTTCAACTTTCTTAAGACTTGGAGAATATGCTTTTATTTCTATGCATGCTACACTAAGTTTGTTCTCTCCTGAGCATTATACAGTTTTTTTTAAGATTAGCATAGATCTTTCACTTTGTTGACTAAGAACATTACCTTGTGTCTGAGTGGAGCATGTTGCAAGCCATCAAAGCTAATCTTCATATTCCTGAATATTTGTCAATCAACTCCTTCTCCATCAATTGTCACAATGGCTTTAGAATCCCCTTTGTCAGTTCTACTCATATTTTGTTTCCAGAATTCCATACATCCTCCTCTGTTATCTGAGTTTCATTGTTCTGGCACTCTCTAGAAAAATGCCCTGACTTGTCGGCGATTATAGCATTCTACTTTGGTTTTATCAAAGCCAATGGTTTCTTTTGTATCAAATTGTTAGCTTTCCTACCAGTCTTCTTGTAAAAAAATTTTCATTTTATTGAGATCATGGCCACTTGCAATTCAAGCCATATTCTTCAAGTCATATACATCAAATCATTTTCCATAGTCCTCATGATCAGTTGAGGGCAACTTGAGTTGATTCAGCAGTATGAGTATGATAGAAGTTTGTTCATACTTGAGTTTGACTAGATGTATGGGGAACACAATAGCGGTTACTAACTTCATTAGTAATGCTAGTGTTTCTCAGAGAGCAAAAGCTACATTTTGCGCGCTAGAGGATGATGCAGTAGGCTTTTATATATCACTATTAAAGACTCTTAAGATTATTGTACAAATCATCAAACTGATAGACTATCACTCCTGGTTTGGTTCCTCATAATTAAGGAAAACTTGGAGAGCCAGGCAGAAGGTAGAGATTCTTTGAAATTTTTGATTTACAAACCTCAGGAGTACAATGCTCTATATGAATCTCTAACTGACTTGAGAATTTTGGAAAACCTGTCATAGCCTTGTGAAGCCTTTCTGTATTAGATACCTGTGTATCACTTCAAAATGTTGCTTCAGATTACTTCTACATATTCTTAGGGATTTGTCATTTTCCACCAATCTAGATTTGATGGCATCTCCACATCTCTTTTGCATCAGTCATTTCTTATGGAACTCTAGCAGATGATCTTCTGGTAGGGCCATAAGCAAGGTTGTCCTTGCTTTTCTCGCTTTCTCTGGCTACAATCTCTTGTTACAGTTTAGGAGGCAAACCTTAATTTGTCCTGATGTTTCTATTGTGATTTGATACAGGACCATTACCATTTTTGATACCTCTCAGATTAGATAGTTGTTATGGCCAAATAGTGGCTCCATTTTCATAGCCCATATATCTTATTCTCCTCTTTGAGAATAGTCAGTTTGATGGTTGATACTATATGAGGAGTTTGTTGGGTTGTTGTATAGATGATTGTGGTGGAGTGGTGGGTGGTGGTTGAATATTCATCTTTGTGATGCAGCATGTTTAGTTTTGAAGGGATGGAAGGTTTATAAATGGATTTGATTGTTTTCTTATTAAGAGTTTATTTTACAGGCTTGATACCACTTGTGAGTCCTTGTTGAATAGATCTCTGCAGCCTATTAAGGATGATGCCAAAATGTATAATACGTTGACTATGTAGAACACTGATTATTATACTTTGTGTTAATGCGGAATCTTAACAAAGTTCTAAGAAAAAAAAATTGAATGAATATAAATAATAACTTCATTAATCTGATTGAATGTTTCAGATTACTAACTATTTGAGATATGATGTTTGCTATGAGTATCTTGAGGTCGTGTCTCTACATATGCCAAGAGGGATCTTTATGAACAAAGGATAAAACCTAATAGACTTACAAAAAATGCTTACATTATCTTTTCCTAAAAATATTAGTAATATCTTCTTAAACGATAGCTAACTATTTTCTTACTATCGGTACTAACTAATCTGATTCTGTTACTTTAACACTTTGTACTGACTGTTAATAATATTAAACTTCAGTACTAACCTATTTGTACGGTCTCGGTACTAAGTTAGGAAAACATAAATCCTAACTTTCTCTAGTCATATAGTTCACTTTTTGTAGACTCAAACATCTTTCATCTTTTTATATCCTCTGAATAGGTGTCTTAAAGAATTTCAAAATAGAACTGCAACTCATTTACAATTGGTTTGAGTTGATCTTGACAAAAATCATTGAGTTGTATTTCTTTAGGTGATGTATAAAAAATGCTTGCTCGTTTACAGTTCTTTTGAATTAATTCAGACAGCATTTGAAAACTATTTTTTATCTTTTTATCTAAACTCATGATCAAGGTGGACTCACTCGGCATTATATGGGATAAGAAGGAGTGGACATTTTGAATTCTTGGCAGAAGGGATAATAGAAGATAGAAATTATTTTTGCCTCAGAAGAATAGGTTCTTTTTGAGGAAAAGTCTTTATAGAGAGACATTTTTTTTATGCATCATCAATTGTCATAATTTGGTTTATTTGCAACAATAATTTGATCATTTATTTTTTCGTACACTTTTTGTTGACTTTTAGAAGCATCATCAAGAGTGTCCTCAGTATCTCTAACTGTAACACCCCTATTTTTACAATATAGTAGCAGAAGCTAATCTGGGGTATTACTTCATGGATACAACAATCATAATCATAGAAAACGACTCAAAAGAGACGTTGTTGGAAAAATTTAGTTATCATTCATTATAATCAGAGTTTTTACAAAATGCAGGTCCCAAAATCTAGTTACATACAATGTGAATGATAACAAGTTTAGCCATCTTCGAGTCCATGCCACTCCGTGCCGCAACTTGCTCAATTACCTGAGATAAACATGCTAAAAAGTCAACACAATGGTTGAGTGAAATTCATAGGTTTGATATAAACAGTTTGAATACAAGTAATATTATAATAATTGTATAAACACAATTATTATGAAAATGATATTGTTATGATCTTGGGTCATGTTATTATATACCCGTTATTAGTAATAATCGCAATGAATCATAGTAACAATGTATTATCCCGTTATTGCCTTGTTTGGTCTGATTGGTCTTGTTCTCATGTCACCAACACATTATTAGTAATAATGCACAAATAAATTCATAGAACAATGAATCCATCGTTACAATCGACATGAAAAATGATATTGTTCATTGTGTTGTTGATGAGTGTTTTCTTCTCCTCAAGCTTTCGTTTGCGATCATTGGTTTTCTAGAACAGAATCTCGGTTTTATTATATGATCCATTAATCTATGGGGGCTATGTTGATGGCCTTCCTCAAGTTGAGGATTCGAGGCAGTCTGTAACAGTTCCCCTTTCAATACTGATGGGTAATCCATTGATGAAGACGTCCAGGAGTTTCTCTGCATTTGGTACCTGTTTTGGGCATAAGACGGCAATTCTTGGGAATCTCCTAATGTAAACGTCTTTAGTTCTTTTCCTTTAACAACCAGTTGTAAAATTCGTCGTTCTTTTTTCTTGAATTCACTTCGAGGGCACATTCTTATTGGTTAAGAGTTCTTTTAATTCGGTCCAGGTGATCTATTGGCCTTGTTTATTTCTGTTAGGTTACGGCGTATGCATTCCCACTCAAGACAAGGCATCATGGTAGAGTACCAGTAGCAGAAATGTCACTATGTCTTACTCGGCACACTCGTGCTACGAGGAAACACGATTCAGTCTGTTCAAAAACCCGCGGATAAGGTCAACAGCTCCTTCCATGCCATTGAAGTAGAAAGGTTGACAATTTATGAATTCTTTGTAGTTTCCTCTTTTTGCTACAGGAGGTTCTCTTGGTCCAGTATTCCTATTGGGATTGTCGGCATTTGCCATTTAGGTAGAAGCCTTGTGCTTTCCTGGGATAATCTACCACTCTGTTCTTTTTATGTAGTGTAGTAAAATCAGCAATCAGTTGCCGTGAGGGCATCCAAATTATGGTGGTGTTAGGATGTTGAGTCCTTTGGGAGGCATTCTTAATCACCTTAAGATACACGTAGTAAAGAAATGCATATCCTAAGTAATTATAAGAGAACGTGATGCTTAAAATGCTTAAGGAGTAGTAATGATATTTTAGCTCTTAAGGTATGATTTATAATGATGAGACGAAAATAATTGATTTAAATGATGGAGATGAGGAAAGAGAGATAAGTTGGAAACCAATAAGGTACCGAAAGGGGATTGCCTTTATTAAATAACTACCTTTTTTTACTGTGATAGTCCAAAATTGACCAAGCGTTTTTATTTTATACCCACACATTCCCATGGCTAGGATAAAGCTTTAACGATTCTAAAAGTTTTTTGATTCTGAGCCGGTAGATGACATTTCTAAAGATCCTCCTGATTGTTGGTGACGAGCTTGATATTCTCATGATTTGTTCAAGATCGTAAATTTTATAGTAAGCAAAGGCATTCTTTCCTTTTGCACTAACTGCTTCTTTTGAATTTGATAATCTGAGTACAGTTTTTCTTGATGTTGTCTTTAGTTCGTTTTACTATTCTTCGTAAGATCATTCTTCAATACGTCCTTCCTCAATTTTCTCGAGTTCTGGTGAAAGTTAGAGTTCATATAGTATTCAAAATATCTTTGATTTTGTCCCTCATTGATGTTTCAGATAATCTAATTGGACATTTAACTATTTCAAATATCTGAGGTGGGGGTAGGAGTATATAACCGAGGAAGATGGTTATGATTAACAAAATCACAGGTTTGATTCGGGGCATGAATTAGATAAGTATTTGAGGGAAAAGAAGATGGGGATGGAATCGCTTCTTAGTTGGTTAATAGCTTCTTCGGTAAACCCCCCCCCCCCCCACCCCCCCCCCCCCTTAGTGAAATATCGAGGATTAAATAGTAGTGATGGTGGTAATACCGGAGATAGAGTTAAAATAGCTGGTGGAGTAACAGGATCTGGGGATGAAATAGGTAATTTCCTTGCATAACATTTACTTATACGTCTTTAATCAATATTATGGTAGAAAGTATGAGGAATACCGATGGAATCATATTTATCGTTAGAGTTTTAAAAGAGTTAAAAGAATTGCTTCCAATGGAAACTGGGAAATAATCTGATGAGACCCAAGTATAGTTAAGAATATTCTTGAGGAAAAGAGCCTCAATATCGGAAGTAGAGTGGTTGGGAGAAGACGTCATTCTATTAACAACCTAGTGTAAATAAATAAGTTATTATGTAATAGTATTAATAGATTATGTATATTTCTATACTTGTTCTAGAAGTAGCGGCACGGAGGACTTGATGTTTGAAAAAGAATCGTGGTTATAGTATGGTTTTGACCTTGTTCTCTATAACATGGCGATGTTACCAATCTGTAAACTACCCATCCATTTTTACAATTTTTTTTTATTTTAGCAGCAAAGCTAATCTGGGGTATTACTTCATGGATACAACAATCATAATCATAGAAAACGTCTCAAGAGACGTTGTTGGAAAAATTTAGTTATCATTCATTATATTCAGAGTTTTTACAAAAGGGTTAATAGACAAAGAAGTTACTATACTTTCCCAAAAAGTTCGCCTAAGTTACTCAACTTTCATTTTGTTCACTTAGGTTACTGAACTTTTGATAAACATACACCCCCATAATTTCAATGTTAATCAAACAACTAGACGTATATTTTCTAGTAAGTTAAGTAAACAATAAATGTCTGTTTTTACAAATCAAATGATGTTTTGTAGATTTTTGCAAAGTTGAGTAACCCAAATGCTCATTTTCTTAAGTTTAGTAACCTAAGTGAACAAATGAAAGTTGAGTAACTTAGGCGAACTTTTTGGGAAAGTATAGTAACTTCTTTGTATATTAACCCATTACAAAATGATGGGTCCCAAAGTCTAAAACATCATGTTTAAATGATAACAGTTCAGCCATCTTCGATTGTCCCATGACACTCCGTGCAGCATCTTGCTCATTTCTGAGATAAACATGCTAAAATCAAACACAATGGTGAGTGAAAATTTATAGGTTTTGATATAATAAGTTTTGAATACAAGTGATATTTTAATATTTGTATAAACACAATTATTATGAAATGGTATGGTTATGTTCTTGGGTCATGTTATTATATACCGTATTAGTAATACTCGCATTGAATCATAGTTACACATGTATTATACCGTTATTGCATAATTTGGTTCTGTATTTGTCTTGTTCTCATGTCCACCAATCATTATCATACAAGAGTCATTTTACATCTTGAGAGTATAATTATCTGGCTATTAACTTCCAAAGTCAAATTTAACGACTCGAAGTCACAATTTTAATGACTTGTAGGATTTATTACTCTAACATTTAATATCAAAAGTTAATTTAATGACTCGAAGTCATTTAGTGACTTGTAGGATTTATGGAAACTAACAGATTAATATCTTAAGTCATTTTAATGACTCGATAGTCAAATTTAATGACTTGTGGATTTCTGATATAAACAGAATTAATATCCATAGTCAATTTAACGACTTGAAGTCAAATTTAACGACTTGTAGGATTTATAACTTAGACATTGATTGTAATGATACATCAGATTAGCATATAGTCTGGTAAAACACTTGTATCCGTACTTTATAGCATGTATCCCCCTCACGGATTTTATAAAATTATTAACAGGGATTAAAGTTGAGGTATGATCACTAAAGTCTTTGAAAAGTAATCACACTTGTTATAAGTTAAACAGAGCTGTGTAAAAGAGTTTTGTATAGAGGCATTGTATTCCCCCCGGGGTTTATAAAACATGTAAATAAGTAAAGGCATGAGGTTATGAACTTCCACCTGATAGGTAGATGGTAATAATTATTTTGCAATGTAAGTGGACGACCTTATCACAATCCTTAACAGGGGAATGTTGTATAGTAAAAATGATAGTAAAAACGGTCAACGTCACGGCTACTGAGTAATATGTGAGTCTTAGAAGATTGTACTCTAGACCTTTCGTTTTAAGAGTTTATGAGTTTGATTGAAAGAGTTTGGAAATTATTGTATCACTGTTCAGGCATCAAATTCAAGAAGTCATTCAGTAAAGTTTTCAGGAGCTAGGGCACTTTATATCGTAAAACAACACTCAGTCAGAACGTAATACCAAGATGAAAATCCTTATTATGAAGAAGCTCCTTTAGTATTGTGATATGATATATCGATTTAAAGCGTTTAATCCTATCTGGAAATGTTAAGCATGGTAGGTTAATTTAAGTTAATTGTTCTTGGTAAGGTTTTAAACATGATTTTATTCTTTTTCAAAAATGTTACATTTTAGACCTGGTGGTTGTGAAAAATGGCAATCGGCCCTTGGAGTTTGCATTTTACACCTCTTGGTCCTTAACTTTGAAAGATTTACAAAGTAAACTTGGAATTTGAAAAGTGACTTAATAGATTCTGGAGTTATAAATTATTGATAAAATGACACTTTTAGTCCTTTTAGTTATAAGTTTCCGAAAGTTACGATATATACCCCTTGCATGGATTATAATTACAAAACATGTCCAAATTGCCATGCAAGCTTAGTTTAACATTTTAATAGACATTTATAAGTTATAATAAACTAAAATATGAAGTTTTAATGCAACACAAGTTTAAAATAACGATTCGTTAAGCTAGGAAGCAAAACGGGTCAAATTAGGGTTTCAAAACATAAACGCGCGGGTTTTAAGTTCAAATTCCTTCATTAATCAATAAAGTGGTTATTTTAACATTAGTTAAGCATGCTAGGATAGATTATAACAATATTTAATCATTATAACATTTAGTTTTAAGAAAAAACGCGAAATTAGGGTTTCGGGTGTACGGTTTTGGATCAAAATGGAAAATGAGCATGAATTGAGTTATGAAACTTTAACAAGAGTATATTTAGGATCATATGAACATTATAAGGGTGTAGTAGCAGAAGTAGAACATTCAAAACCTAGGTTTGAGCTTCAAGGATCAAAAATGGTGGAAATGGGTCGTTTCTCGGGTTGGTATCTTCACTCGTAACGCCTTGTTAATATTGTTCTCGGGGCTTCAAATCTTCAAAGATTTGCTTGAATGATATTCATTATATGGATTAGGATTCATTTGGATAGAGAATGTTTTGCTTAATTAGGTTATAAGAAAGAGAAGATGGGGATGAGTTAGATATGAAGTATATGTGCTGTATTTATCGTCAATTTAGAACTTGTTTTTAGGTGATAAGGATGTAAGTGCCAGGTGAGGACACATGGGGGGTGATGTAGAGAGGCTAGGGGATGAGTAATGAAGGCTAGAATGCAAGGTGGAGGTGGTTCTAGACGTTTTAGGGGTGTTTGGTTTGATTTATACATGACTGTTTTTGGACAGCCAACATCAGTCTTGGTAAAATGGTTTTCCATTTACAACCGTTATTCGTTGAAGCTCAAACCACCAAGCATTGTTAAGATATTAGTCCTCTACAACGTTCTGTTTTAATATTTCAGCGGTTACTATAGAATAATATAGAGATAATAGGACATTTACTACAGGTTTGCAGGAATCTGCGTAACTTTGCCATTTCTGGCTGTATATAATTCATCGACGTCGAATAGGGTTGATTCCACGGCAAATGATCACAAGACATCGGGCTACAACCCTAGTGTTTTCATTATTATCAATATCCTATTGATATTTTCTCTGATCCTATGTTTTCTAGACTGATAGATTCTGAACTAGGCTTGTTTTTGTTTTTAGGGTTAAAAAACTAGATTAGGGTTTTCTGGGTCTTAATACTTGATATGGTTGTTGAAATGATGAATGATGATAGGATATGAATGTTATTGTTTTAATTTAAGTGATTACACTTATTTGGAGGTGTTGGTTTGGGGTTATGATGGATTAAAAACAAGCACGGGTCGATTTACTATTTGTTCGGGTTAGGTTTTCTGACTTTTAAATTAGGGTTTTGAGTGTAATGTGTATGAAATCTTATGAATAGATTATTTGGTTACTACACATTGTTTATTGAGTGTAGGTAGCTTGCAAGGAGTGGTGGTGGTGAAAAAGAAATTGGGAGGTAAAACGGAGGTTTCAGAAGGCTTTTTAGATATATGCATTAATGAATTGGGCTATATTAAGCTTTGAAAGACTTGTACTTTCTTTGGAGGGAATGTTTAATCATATGATAGTATGTTACTTGTACTATGCTTTAGTTTGCCTGTACTTTCTCTTTAGATATTAACCCTTCATGGATTTAGGGTTTAGAGGTATACGTAACCAGTTTAAAGCAGTTTTTTTTGAATATAACGTTACGAATGGTACATTATAGGAATAATGTACTTTGTAATAAGAAATTTGATGATGTTGCTTGAATGTTTATTTTGCTTGACATATATGAAGATAGGATAGCCATAGATAGGTTGTGTGACGCTCTTCTACTTTAGTTATGTAAGTTACATGGACATACATGAGGACATTGCCAATGCAATGTAAGTAATAAAGCGTGAAAAATTTCCCCGTACATTTGTGATCATAGTAAATAGGTTGATGAAAATTTTGGGTTGTTATGTCTCCACCCCTATAGAAATCTTTGTCTCGAGATATAATTGAAAGTTGTAGTGATATTATTTTGGAATAGATGTAGGTACGGGGTATGAATTGTTGTTATGTTGGCTAATAAGGTCACAAAGTCACATAGTGTGATACATTTATAATTTTGTGCGCACCTAATTATAATTACCTCCTTTCACAGTCTACTTTTTTCAAGATCACACCTTGATGACAGCCAATAGAATTTCTTCAGATCTAATAGATCTGGTATGGAAATACTTCGATTTACGGAACCTGTGGGTCATGCTCATGCTTCTGCTGCGCTACCGTGATCATAAAGAAATCGTTTATTAATTAACCTTTATAAGTCATCATCAAAGAAGTATTCTATCACAAGTCTTTGTCAAAAATTTCATACTAGTGGTATTGAAATCATGTGGCATTCTATAGATTCTTGTGTTGTTTCTTGATATTATGTTGCGAATTATAACAGAGATTTTAGGATACGGTAGATCATGGAAGGAGTGACTGTCAAGGATTGTCTAGAATTTGTAAGAGAGTTGCTAATCCGTGAGATATAGATTTTTGAATGAATCAGATGAATGAGGTAATATTTAATGGATTAAAGGAATTATTTGGTACAAACGGATTTGAAAGAAACTTGTTTCGTACGTATGTTATATACTTAAGTCTAACTTATTTATAATTTTTTCATTACAAAAAAGGAAGTGTCAACTCCTTGTAACTGAGAATTTATATATTCATAGTTTAGAGATTTATAGTTTCCTTATTATACTGAAGAGCGAATATTCATTTCAATAAGATGATTCATAAAATGTTCTTACCTGGGCATAAAAACATGATACTGGAAAATATGGTTAGATCATGAAAGTAAGAAAATTATTGTGATGGTGTTGACGCCCATTATGTCGAAGGATGATAATTTATGTTTCAGAGTTGAACATAATAGAATCGACAAATGATGTTGAGTTTTGATATCATCAGATAACAAGATGTAACGGAATTATCACTTTATTATTCTCATTGGTAATTTACATATGAAAAGAGTTGATATTTTTGCTATGTATATTTGTAGTAAGATTTAAAGTAACAATCGACAAGGATATGTAGCTTTGATGATTAGTTTTGTTTTCAGATTAAAGAGATTCTGAGAGAGTTGAATATCTTCGAGAGTTGTTTCTAGAGTGCAAGCCTATTCTAAGTATAGCTTTTTGTGGCCATATTGTTTTTGCAGTACTTGGTTGGTGACCTATCTTTTGCCAATCTGACATCTTGACACTGCAAGTCCATTGAGATTGTAGTCTACATCTCTTACTTTAAAGGAAGGTTTCCGCATATCATGGTTGGCAGTTCATAAGTGCTGAAGGTTTATTGTCTTCTTATTGTTGTCGTGGGTATAATCATTGTTACGGTTGTTTTTTGTTGTTGATGATGTTTCTCTCATCCTCAAGCTTTCGTTTGCGATCATTGGTTTCTAGAATAGAATCACGCTTTATTATCTGATCCATTAATCTCTGGGCTATGTTGATGGCTTCCTCTAAAGTTTGAGGTTCGAAGGCTTAAAGTAAATTTCCTTCAATACCTATGGGTAATCTTGATGAAGCTTCCTAGGTTTCTCTAGCATTGTGGTACCATGTTTGGGCATAAGACGGCTAATTCTTAGAATCTCCTATGTAAGTCTTAGATCATTTCCTTTTAAACCTAAGTTGTTAAAATTCGTTCTTCCATTTTCTTGACTTCAGTTCGAGGGCAATACTTATTGGTTAAGAATTCTTTTAATTCGGTCTAGGTGATCCTATTGGCTTTTTCTATTCCGTTAGGTTAGGCATATGCATTCCACCAAGACAAGGCATCATTGGTTAGAGTACAAGTAGCAAATGTCACTCTGTCTTCCTTGGCACACTTGCTACGAGAAAACACCGATTAAGTTCGTTCAAACCCACCGGATGAGGTCAACAGCTCCATGCCATTGAAGTAGAAAGGTTGACAATTTATGAATTCTTTGTAGTTTCCTCTTTTTGCTACAGGAGGTTCTCTTGGTCCAGTATTCCTATTGGGATTGTCAGCATTTGCCATGGCAGCAGCTTGTGCTTCCAGGGCTGTAGTAAAATCAGCAATCAGTTGCCGGAGGGCATCCAAAGTTATGGCTGGTGTTTCGGATGTTGACGTCCTTTTGGGAGGCATTCTATCAACATAAGATAACACGTAGTAAGAATGATATCCTAAGTAATAAAAGAGAATGTGATGCTTAAAATGCTTAAGGAGTAATGAATTTTAAGCACTTATGGTATGATTTATAATGATGAAGACGGAAATAATGATTAAATGATGGAGATGATGATGAAAGAGAGATAAGTTGAACACATAAGGTACTGAATAACGGATTGCCTTTATAAAATAATTGCCTTTTTTACTATACATGTCAAAGATTTGGACAAACGTTTTTTTTATTTACCACAATCCATGGCTAGATAAAGCTTTATAACTATTCTAAGAGTTTGTTGATTATGAGCGGTAGTAAGATGTCATTTTCTAAAGGATCCTCCTGGTTCTGTTTGTGACGGGAGCTGGATTCTTCTCAATGATTTGTTCAAGATCGGAAATTCTGTAGTAAGCAAAGGCAATCTTATCCTTTTGCCCTAACTGCTTCTTTTGAAGTTTGATAATCTGAGTACGGATTTTCTTGAGTTCGGTCTTTAGTTCGTCACTATTCCTTCGTATGATCATTCTATCAATACGTCCTTCCTCTATTTTCTCGATGTGGTGAAGATAGAGTTCATCTAAGTAATTCAAAATATCTTCGATTTGTCCCTCATGATGTTTCAGATACATCTTAATTGGACATTTTCCTATTTCAAATATCTGAGGTGGGAGTATAAACTGAGGAAGATGGTGATACCAAATCACAGGTTTGATTCCGGGATGAATTAGATAAGTAGTTGAGGAAGAAGTAGGGAATGGATTCGCTTCTTAGGTGGTAATAGTTCTTCAGGAATAGAGAAATATCGAGGATTAAATAGTAGTGATGGTGGTAATATCGGAGATAGAGTCAAAATAGCTGGTGGAGTAATAGGATCTGGTGATGAAATAGGTAAATTCCTTTAGCATAAATTGCTTGTACGTCCTTCAAATAAGTATTATTGTAGAAAGGATGAGAAACTACTGGTGGAATCATATTATCGTTAGAGTTTTCGAAGAGTTTAAATGTATTGATTCCAATGAAACTAGGATTAATAATCTGATGAGACCAAAGTTTAATTAAGATTATTCATAGAGGAAAAAAGCATCTCAATAACGAAAGTAGGTGGTTGGGAGAAGACATCGTTTATTAAACAAACCTAGTTTAAATAAACATAAGTTATTTATGTATTAGTTATTATAATAGATATGTTGATTTACATCATACTTGTTCCGGAATGTAGTGTTTGGCACGGGGACTTTGATGGTCTGAAAAAGAAATGTGGTTTATAGTTAAGGTTTTGACTGTTTCTAATTATAACCATGGCGCTCTAATTCCAATCTGTAAAACACCTATTTTTACATTTAGCATCAGAGGCTATCTGGGGTATTACTTATGGATACAACGATCATAATCATAAAAAATGCACTCAAAAGACGTGTTGAAAAATTTTAGTTATCATTCTTTTATTCAGAAGTTTTTACAAAATGCAGGTCCCAAAATCTAAACATATTTTTGAAACAAAAAAATTGTAACAGTTCTGCTATTTCGAGCCTGCCCACTCCGTGTGCAATTGCTCAATTATGAGATTAACATGCTAAAAAAGTCAAAAAATGGTTGAGTGAAATTATAGGTTTGATATAAACAGGTTTGAATACAAGTAATATTATAATTAATGGTATAAAACAAAATTATTATGTAAATGATATTGTTATTGGTCTTGCGGTCATGTATTATATACCCTTATTGTAATTATCGCAATGATTCATAAGTAACAATGATATCCCGTTATTGCTTGTTTGGTCTGATTGGTATTGTTCTTATGTCACCAACACATTATCATCCAAAGTCAATTTAACGACTTGAAGAGCTCATAATATCAACATATTAACATCCAAAGTCAATTTACACGATCGAAGTCAAATTTAATGACTTATAGGATTTATTTTAATCTTAACATTAATTATCCAAAGTCAATTATCGTTCGAAGTCATAATTTAATGAATTGTAAGATTTATGAAAAAACTAACAGATTAATATCCAAAGTCAATTTAACGACTCGAAGTCAAATTTAATGACTTGTAGGATCTATGAAACTAACAGATTAATATCCATAGTCAATTTAACGACTTGAAGTCAAATTTTACACGACATTGTAGGATTTATAATTAGAATTGATTGCCCCCCCCCCCCCCCCCCCCCCCCCCCCCCCCCCCAACATGATACATCTGATTAGGCATATAGTCTGTGTCAAACACTTTGTATCCGTACTTTATAGCATGTATCCTCCTCACGGGTTTATGAAATAATTAAAGAGATTAAAAGTGAGGCTATGAACTCACTAAGTCATTGAAAAGTAATCACATTGTTATAAGATAAAGAGCTATGTAAAGAGTTTTGTATACGATGCATGTAATCCCCCTGCGGGTTTATAAAACCATGTTAAAAATGAGAAAAAGGGAGGTTTATGAACTTCACCTGATAGGTAGATGTAATTATTTTAAAATTGAAAGCTGACGACCTTATCACAATCTTAACCGGGGAATGTTGATATAGTAAAATGATAATAAACAGCCACGTCACGCAACCTGAGTAAATATGTTGAGTCTTAGGAAGATTGTACTCTAGAACTTTAGTTTTAAGAGTTATGAGTTTGATTGAAGAGTTTGGAATTATTGTATCACTGTTCGGGCCATCATAATTCAGAAGTCATTCAGTAAACATTTGAGGAGCTAGGGCACTTTAAATCGTAAACCCAACAACTCAGTCAGAACGTAATACCAAGATGAAACTCCTTAATATGAAGCTCCCTAGTATTGTGATATGATATAATCGGTTTTAAGCGTTTTAATCCATATATGGAAATGTTAAGCACGAGAAGCGTTAATTAAAGTTATGTCTTGTAAGGTTTTAAACATGATTTTATACTTTTTCAAAATGTTACATTTTAGACCCTAGGGTTTGGAAAATTGCAAATAGGTCCTTGGAGTTTGCATTTTTACGACTTTGGTCCTTCAACTTTGAAAGATATACCAAGTAAACCTTGGACTTTGAAAAGTGACATAATAGATCCCTGGAGTTATAACTTTGATAAAATGACACTTTTAGTCCTTTTAGTCCTTTTAGTCCTTTTAGTTATAAGTTTCTAAAAGTTACGATATATACACCTTGCATGGATTATAATTACAAAACATGTCCAAATTGCCATGCAAGCTTATTTTAACATTTCATTAGACATTTATAAGTTATAATAAACTAAAATATGAAGTTTTAACATAACACAAGTTTAATTTAACGATTTGATAATAGGCTAGGAAGTAAAATGGGTCAAATTAGGGTTTCAAAACGTAAACGCGCGGGTTTTAAGTTCAAATTCCTTCATTAACCAATAAAGTGTTTATTTTAACATTATTTAAGCATGCTAGAATAGATTATAACAATACTTAACTATTATAACATTTAGTTTTACGAAAAACGCAAAATTAGGGTTTCGGGTGTATGGTTTTGGATCAAAATGGAAAATGAGCATGAATTGAGTTATGAAACTTTAACAAGAGTTTATGTATGAGCATATGAACATTATAAGGGTGTAGGAGAAGGTATGAAGACGATAGAACCTGGGTCAGTACTTTTAGCTTCGTACGCCTAGAATAACGACTTCCGGGCTTCTTTTCTTGGTTTCTTTTGCTTCACTTTTGTTCTTGGGTCTTCTTAGGATCTCTTAGAATTCATATTGAGCAAAGTATTGCTGCTATGATGGGTTATAGAGGAGGAAGTGAGGTATGAGT
>BQNB010102930.1:0-24138 GCA_026074375.1 Tanacetum coccineum | reverse complement strand
CCACTGGCACAACCCTTCTTGTGTTCTCCCTATTCCTGTTTTCTTGGTTCCTTGGAGCCCTGCACTCCCTTGCAAAGTGTCCGCTTTTATGGCAGTTGTAACACTCCACCTTGGACTTATCAAACCTAATGGTCTCATTACCATTAACAATAAGCTTTGTTCCAGTGTTCTTTAAGAATCTCCTTGTCCTCATTGTTAGCATAGCCATCTACCACCTTAAGTCTATCTCTTCTAAATCATCAAGATGAATTTGTTGCAAGTCCTCGTTGTTAAGTTATGGACTGTTTGGTTGACTTGTAAAGAAAACATAGATAACAGCATCACTTAAGTTATCATCTATTGATGAGTTAATAGCAGTAGCTTAAGTGCTAGCAGTTGTGGCATCATGAGCAGTATTAACTGCTCCATTTGCTGTTTGAGGACACAAAGGCTATGTTTTGTGTGTTTGTGTTTGAGCTTGATGTCCTTTCGACCTCTGGTTCATAGATCTTCAGGTTGTTGTAAAGATCATCCAAGCTTAATGTATCTATTTCAAGCTTGTTCCTCTATACAATAGTATGTGTGTTTCATTCTGGTGACAGACTTCTTAAGAACTTCTGATTCACATCTTCTTGTGAGATACTTTCACCGTGAATCTCCAACTGACTGATAAGCTTTTGAAGCCTATCAAAGGTTTGATCTAACACCTCTGAGCTAGATGCAGTAAAATTTTCATACTGCTGCTTTAGAAGATTCCTCTAAGTCTTTTTAGTAGCAGCATTCCCTCAAAACCTCTTCTCAATAGCCTACAGTAATAACTTGGCATATTTAATGGAGTTAAACTTCAATTAATGTTCATTAAGGATGCCCATTAATAAAGTGTTTCTTGCCTTCAACTTTAACCTCCTTTGGCCTTTTCTTCAGTAGTTGTAGGAGGTATTACTTTCTCAACACCTTCCACAAGTGTTGTTTTTGGTGTAGTGTTTCCATTCTCTATTACCTCCCATGGAGCATAGTCAACCATCTAGATGTACAGTTCCATCCTCATCCTCTAAAGCTCATACTCGCCTGGTTTGAGCATAGGCACTTTTGATGCAGCCACCATATGTACTGAGTCTTGATCCATGTCTTCTTAGCAAAGTTTCTAAAAGCAACAAGCTCTGATACCACTTGTTGATCCCACTTCAATTGATCTTGAATTCCTTAGCTTGTATAAGGTTTAGTTATGCAAGAAAAATCCTACACAACTATGATAGAAACCTTGTTTGATAATACTAAAGATTATGCAGAATCTAATCTTTAATATAAGAAGAATTCTTTAATGAAACAATAATACTAATGAACATACAGATTAACAAACAAAAGCTTCAATATATTAATACGAATACTCTAACTAGTATTAAGGTTACAAAACCTCGAAGCTATAACAACTCTATGAATGACTCATTTTTTATACATAGAATTCTATACCCTATGACCTCCTTTTATACACCAAAGAGTCCTAACTGGCTTGCAATATTTTCCTAAGTTATCATGATCTTTTAAATAAATAAATTATACGTATCTTTTACAAAAATATCTCATACATATCTCATAATCAATCTTTATCTTTTCTTCTGTCTTTATATATCCCTTGACAGTAGAAACTCTTTTAGCAGTTGTAACTTTTATACCAGCAGCATTAACTTTCAACACCAACAATAGTAACTTTTGTACCATCAGCACTAACCGTGTACAACCAGTATTAACTACTTAGAAAGTTTTATTTAATCTTCACAAGCAATACTAAGTTACACGAGCAATACTAACTTTACTCTAGCAGTACTAACATTACTAGCAGTAGTATCTAGCAGTAGTAATATACACTAGCAGTAGTAACTTACACTAGCAGTAATAACTACTTGGCATATTTTCCATTAAGATTACTAACAACACTAATTTATACTTAGCAGCAGTAACACAAACCTTAGCAGTCTTAACTTCCACTAGCAGAATTAACTTCCAAACAGCATCAAGAGGCTTTTAATCCCAACACAAACGTACCAAGCTCAATCGGCATAAGATCGATTTCAAAAACTTGTTTCACTAAATTCAAAGTGTAACCTTTCAAAATAGTGTGTGTACTAGCTACCCTTCCATCTGCTAACTCTACCTCATAACTAGCTCCTATTTTAACCGGATCGATATTAAGCATGGAACCAAATCTAGTATCCATAAAACTCCTATTGGAACCCGAATTGAATAAAACAAAAGCATAGTGGTTATTGAGCATAAACGTACCAGTAACCACATTCGGACCTTGAGGCTCGGCATCCTTAATAGCATAAGCTCGACCACGAACTTCTCCAGCTTCTTCTTGCTTAATCTTCTTTGGGCATCAGTTTCTAGTATGACCTTGCTCACCACAATCATAACAAGTCCAAACAGGCTGAGTGTTAGCACCCATGGCAACACTCTTCTCCTTACAATACCTTGCCTTGTGCCCAACCTTTTCACACTTGTGGCACTTTATTGTACACTGACCAACATGGCGAGTAAAACATCGTTCACACAAAGGAAGCTTCCCATCAGTAGGAGCAGTAACCATAACTCACGCGTTTCTTTGCTTTTGGCTATTCTACATAGTTTGACGAGAGTTATCCTTTTGATTGCCCTTACCACTACTATTTCCACTTTAAAAGCTCTCCCACTTTCGCTTCTTCCCATCTAAAATTCTTGCATCTCTAGCTTGCGATTTCTGCTCCATCAACTTATGAGCCATACGCACAGCTTCGTTCAGACCAGCAAGCTGAGAAGATGTCACTTCACCTTTGATAGTATCAGTCAATCCCCTGATGAAAGCATCAACCTTCACTCTTTCAGGCTCTACCATTCTTGGACACATCAAAGCCAGTTCATTAAACCTCTGAGTATAAGAAACAACATCATACTCCTTAACCTTCAAGTTCCACAATTCATGCTCCATTCTTTGAACTTCTTCTATCGGACAGAATTCCGCAGTCATCAGTTGCTTCATCTCGGTCCAAGGAATTTGGTTCATAGTTTCCAAACCCATGGTTGCAACCTTAGTTTTCCACCAAGTCAAAGTTGGTCCTTCCAGTGTAGTAGCAGCAAACTTTACCTTCTTACCCTCTGCACATTCACTGGTCTCGAAAACACTCTCAGTTTTATCAAACCATCTTCGCAATTCGATAGCTCCTTCAACACTACGAAAGACAGCAGGATTGCACTTCATTAACCCAACAAAAGTTCACTTACGAGCAGTAGGTGCAGTGTCTTGACCTCTAACTAGCCTAGATCCACTAGCATTATTTCTAACATTTTCTTGCCTTGCCCGCTCAATAGCAATAGCGGCATCAACACTTTCCATAATCATTTGACTAATAGCAGCTTAAGTTATAGGTGCAGACTTTGGAGGCATGATTCTGTCACGTCACATAGAAAACAATTTGATAAGCATTCATAACATGATATACTGATAACATGGTACAATGACAAATCAATCACCACAACAGTCACACAACATCAAGTAGTAATCAAAAGATAGTCATTCATTTTTCATCACAAAAGAGTTAATACACAGTTGCATTGTTTCATGAAATGATACAAATCGTTACAACCAATAACACTAATTCTACTAACTGAGGATTCAGTTTAGTGATTACACAACAAAAGAAACTACAATTGAAACTAAACTACTACGAATCATGAGGAGATCCTCGCGACTCAGATGATGGACTCTTCTCATCTTCAATTGGAACATCGATAGCTTTATTCGGTCTTTCTTCAAACACAAATCCTCTATGAATCATCTCTTGATAGAACTCATGAGCTCGAACTCTAGTCCAATAGAGATCTCTCTCGACTTGTTCGTTCTGCATACGAAGGAATGTGTTGCTAAACTTTGCTTCTTCAAGTTCCTTCTTTAATCTCTTACATTCAACCTTATCTTCAGTATTACCAAGCTTTTCAACTAGCTTTTCCATTGCAGCTGTTCCTTTCTCCACACTAGAACGCACTTCATTACCCAAGTCCAAAATCAACTTACCATAGTACTTGTCCTTTGCTTTTACTTTCTTCTCGGCAAATGCATGCGCCATTTCGCGACCACACAATCGCCTTAAAAGAGAAGCCATCTGACCAAACAAAGAGTTAATGTCCCTCTTCATGAGACCAGGCAATAGACCATCACTATCCTAAAAAAGAAAAGGAGGAGTAGACGATTCACCTGCCTCATGGACGCTAGCAGGAATAGTCTCATCCTCGGACTCAACCGCATCCCCAACCTCAGTCTCATCATCAGATCCAGACTCAAAAGCAGGCGGCGGAGGGTTTAGAGGATCCACCTCTTCATAAGGTTCTGTCAACTCCGGCTCATTCTCATCTTCCTCGATGTTGACTTCCATGTCTTCTTCTTCTTCTTGAGGATCTTCTTCTTCCTCAAATTCGTCTTCTTTCGGGTCCTCGTCTTCATCCACTAAGACAGGCTCAGGAACAACACAGGAACATCATCATGTTGATTCGGCTCAACAACGTGTACATCATCCACAAGATCAGGAGGAAATATGTTTAACAATGATTATCTAGAAAATATCATACAATACTTACTTAATAACGCATCACTTCTTATTCTTATTCAATAATGTTCCAATATGAATACTATTATCCAAAATAACGGCTCGCATAAAAGCGCAACAAATAAAAATTCTCAATTCGCAACCTTTTTCAATCCGAATATATCTCAATTATATTTCAAACATATATAATGATAGTTATCATATAATCACATGCCATTATATGCATACAACACATGCATAAATGCACCAATACATAACAATTGATGCATCCAACACATGCATAAATTTATTCGTACTTAACTATTTATACATATAAAACATACGTAAGCATATATCAATACGTAACACTTCAACAAATTTACCTTTTCCTTCTATAGGTAACCAATGGCAACTAGGAGTCTCGGCATGCGTGTAGAAGCGTTATAGTTTAAATTTTCAAAAAGACTCGACCTAGTTCTCTATAAACCTTAGACTCTTGATACTACTCTGTAACACCCCACCCAACGTACATTGGGTTGCGCAGCAGAAATTAGCAATTGGATGTTACTAAATAGCACCATTTACCAAGATAATAGAAAACGACCCAAATGAGATGTTTTAACAAACATGTGTTCCATTATTAGTCAGAGTTAAAAATGCGTTTAGGTCCCCACAGAATCACAACCACCATCTATTACAACCATTGAAAGACAATTGTTCAATTAAAAGACATTGTTTTAACACAACTTAAGACATTGTTTTTTAAAGACCGGAACACACAAGTAGTCTTTTCATAAAATCCATCACACGTACGAAACCTCCACGCCATCGTTGCCTTCATCCTTAGTTACATGGGATAAAACATGTTTAAAACGTCAACAACAAAGTTGAGTGAAATTCATAGAGTTTAAAATAATCAGTAAGCAATAATCTTTGAACACATAATTAGTTCTCGGGAAAACAAAGCAACAAATGCAATGTATAGCAACTTCTTTTCTTTCACGCAATAAGCTCATGACACCGAACGTTAACAATACATATGGCATTTCATATGTTAAAGTGCCCCCAAAACATGGTATTATTGTCATATACCTACTATTTTCTAAATACAAAATGTTCGCTTGACAGGGTGTTCACCATCGGATTCATACCCCGGACAGGGCTCTCAAACCCAATAGATCTATTTAATGCATTAGCGTTCACCTCACAAGGCAATTAACGGTTCATAAAATAAGGGACTTCGACAATAGCTACTTACGCGGAAACAATCTCATAATCGGGTCCAGCATACCATAAAATCATATGTGTTCGATTTATAAAACAAGCATGTATCCCCCTCTCAGGTTTAAAAACATTTAAAACAGTTCAAAAGTGAGGCTATGAACTCACCTTAAGCAAAAGATCCAAATCAATCAACTCAATAAGCGTAACTTGCTTCACGTCTTAACCGCGACCTATATAATACATATATGGCGGTACGTGACTAAAAGTATAATATTTCATATATTGCATACTTGTATACTTGCATATACATATACTTACTATTATTACGTATATATAATCATATACTGCAATCTTCAAGTGCGACACAAAACATTTCTCATTGACGTTCTTTATAATATTACAACGTTTTCCATAAAGTTTCCATTTTAGAAAGCTTGATGAAAGTAAGGATAATATAATCCGAACTTCATATCTCATTATCAATTAACTAACATTACTAACCCTTTGCTTATTATAGTCTTTATTCAAAATTTTATGCAAGTTTGACTTTCAAAAGTCAAAGTTCGTAGTTGACTTTTTACCCCAAAAATACCCAAACTTGACTCACGTTCGTTTTTAGGAGTTACAAGACCCACCTTATATCAAAACGGACCTTAGAACATCCTTTATTAATATCAAATGCCTAAAATAGATTTCAAAAATTTCTTGACATGTCATGACCAATTCAAACTTTCTGGTCAAATAAAGTCAACCCAAAGTCATACCAAATCACATTTTTTTTTATCAAAATCTAACTATTCTAACATGTTTAACCAAACCTATCAAACACATGCTCATACTCAAAATACTTTCAAATAAATTTTGCACTTGAATCATCTAGCAATAATCATGTATATGTAATAACATCTAATTAAATCAACACATAAACATAAATAAGTGCTCACAAAGCTAGAACACACATCAATTTCGCTTCCCCCTTGGTTGAACCGTACGGACGAACCACAAAGACCCAAAACAAAACCCTTTTTCAATTAAACCAACTAGCAAGAACACTAATCTATCAACACTTAACACCCTCTTTAGCTTAAATCTTCAAGTATCCAACCAAATTTCTATTTCTCAAAATACTTGTTGCATGTAAGATTTTCTTAGTGGGAAATGTAGCTCTTGAATCAAGGATTAAGATGGTATAAATTGATTGTATTGCATGTCAAAAATAAAGAAGTGGTGGTGGTGTTTATTGTGGTGGTCGGCGAACAAAAAGAAAGAGAGGGAGATGATGAATTTTTTTTATAAAATAGTTTATGTGTATAAGTGGTGCCTATTTATAGAATTAAACTTTGATAAATTGGCATTTTAGGTCCCTCCATTTTCAATTTCTTTTAAAACTAATACAAAAGCATTTCTTTTATAAGTAATTTCGGCCAACAACTCGAGTCACACCACTTTAATAAATATTTGAAATCCGTCTCACTAATTTTACTTTAAAACGTTTAATAATCGTTAAACCTCGTAAAACACGACCTTTAAACACGTTTTTTACAAAAACCCAGGGAAACGTCGTAAAATACGAAAATAACATAATCACGCTCTCGAAGCAACAATGTAAACATTTCCTGACATTCTTAGACGCAAAAAACAAATAGAAACTCAACAACGGTTTAAAATTATCCTATAAATGGAAATTTCTATCAAACCTCATATAGTATAAACGACTATAACTATTTACGAAGCAAAATAGTTATCTTAGCTTGGGATAAACGTTGACCTGAAACTCGAGTTGTTACACTAAACCTGTTTTATAAGCAATAGCATTAAACTTAGATGTCCTTAAGTCTTTAAAAGTTGTTTATTTTGTTCTTTAAGAATTTTAACATTTTCTAAACAAGATGATGAACAGTTTGAATCAGTAGATACCTCAAAGTTAGAACTTGTAGAAGAGTAAGCCATGAGTGCAAAGTTAGTTGGACCTTCTTCTGCTTGATCACTCTAATCATAACCAGAACCATCACAAGACACCAAAGCATTAGAAGTTGTTGTCTCTACTAGCACAACCCTTCTTGTGTTCTCCCTATTCCTGGTTTCTTGGTTCCTTAGAGCCCTGCACTCCCTTGCAAAGTGTCCCCTTTTGTGGCAGTTGTAACACTCCACCTTGGACTTATCAAACCTAATGGTCTCAGTACCATTCACAGAAAACTTCCTTCCAATGTTCTTTAAGAATTTCCTTTCCCTCATTGTTAGCATAGCCATCTGTCACCTCAAATCCATCTCTTCTAAATCACCAGGATGAATTTGTTGCAAGTCCTCATTGTCAAGTTGTGGACTATTTGGTTGACTTGCAAAGAAAGCACAGATAACAGCATCACTTAAGTTATCAATTGTTGTTGAGTTAACAGCAGTAGCTTGAGTGCTAGTAGTTGTAGCACCATGAGCATTATTAACTGCTCCAATTGTACTGCTGGTGCTGTTTGAGGACACAAAGGCTACGTTTTGTGTGTTTGTGTTTGAGCTTGATGTCCCTTTGACTTCTGGTTCATAGATCTTTAGGTTGTTGTAAAGATCATCCAAGCATAGATCTTCAGGTGGTTGTAAAGATCATCCAAGCTTAATGTATCTATCTCAAGCTTGTTCCTCCACACAATGGTATGTATGTTCCATTTTGGTGATAGATTTCTTAAGAACTTCTGATTCATATCTTCTTGTGAGATACTTTCACCATGAATCTCTAACTGACTGATAAGCTTTTGAAGCCTATTAAAGGTTTGATATAACACCTCTGAGCTTGATGCAGTAAAATTTTCATACTGCTACTTTAGAAGATTCCTCTAAGTCTTTTTAGTAGCAGCATTCCCTCCAAACCTCTTCTCAACAGCCTGTATTAATGACTTGGCATCTTTGATGGAGTTAAACTTCAATTGATGTTCATTAGGGATGCCCATCAATAAACTGCTTCTTGCCTTCAACTCTAACCTCCTTTTGCCTTTTCTTCAGCAATTGTAGGAGCAATTATAGTCTTAACACCTTCAACAACTTTTGTTATTGGAGGTGCATTACCATTCTCTATGACTTCCCATAGAGAATAATCAATCATCTGGATGTACTCTAACAAAGGTAACTACAAAAGAGAAAATTACACAATTGGTCCCTGAGGTGGACCCCGATTACAAATTAAGTCCAAACAGCTTATTATCAAAAAGCAAAAGAAGCAAAGTTGTAAAGGGGCTCAAGGGGAGTAACTTTTGTAAAAGCACTTATGCTTTTTACTCACTAAATAAGCTAAAAACTTAAGCTTTTGGACTGCAAAAGCTAAATAAGCTTATGGCTTATTTTTCTTGGCTTTTAGGATTTAAGCTAACAAGATAAGCTAAAACTTATGGGGACAGTTAAATAGGCTAGGGGTAGTCCTAATTATAAGCTATGGCCATCTAATAAGCCCTAGAATAAGCTGGAAATACTTAACTATGTTAACATCTTATATAAAAACAGAAAAAGGGAACTTTAAGGCCTAAATAAGCTAAGCTAAAGGGTGAGATAAGACTATAAAGATTTGGGCACTTAAAGGGCTTCTATTAAGCTATATTAAAAAGCAATAAAATCCTAAGGTCTAGTGTAAAATAAGCTAGAAAAGTGGTCTGAGTTTAGGTGCTCAGCACCAGGGGAAGTAAGGCAGTGGCTTAAGGGGCTTTTTGGGCTTATGAAAATAAGCTCTTATGAGCTTTTTAGCCAAAACAAACCACAAACAGAATTAAAGGGGCCATAATTGAGCTTATTTTCAAAGTATGAGAGCTTAAGGCCCTTTTAAAACTGCTGAATATGGAGCTTAAAAATGGCTGTTCTTCACAAATACATGAGCACACTTGGCTTATTACTTGGTGAGATTTAAAAGGACAGAACAAGGGGTGTTTTAAAATGGCTAGAAACAACCACAACAAGCACAACAATGGTGTGCTTAAGCTGCATAAGCAGCTTGAGCACTTAAGCTCATTTTAGCTTAATCAAAATTTGACAGAATATAGAAAACTCTTAAAAATTTATTTTCAAACTAAAAGTGGTAATTAAAGTAGCTTAATAAACCCTACACACTCAGCCAAAGTTGGCTGAGTGGTTACAACCCATGCCAATTCCCATTTGACCCATTTTAAGACTAAACCAAACACCCCCTTAAGTATAAAAATTGATTTTTTTACTGATTTTTAGGTAAATTAAAACTGAGAAAGGGTGTTATAAGAGATGCTCAATAACTTTAACACATTTTTAACAAGTTTAAACAGATTTAAACAACTTGAATGATATTTCAAATTTCGACAAAAGCAATTTCACAAGAACTCTTAACTTTTTATATTAAAAACAGAAAAATTACAACATAAAGCTTTAAAACAACTGAGTAATATAATCTTAAAACAAACTTAATTAAAATTTATACTAAGAAAGTAAAAACGGGATTTTTTTCTTTTGGTTGTCTTCTTCTCTTTTATAGAGGCTCTGAGCCTTTCTTTGTTCTTGGGCTGTGTTTGTTGTGAGTGTAGAAAGTAATCCAAGCAATCCTAGCCCTCCATTATTCTTGTACACCATCTCACCATTGAAGGTTTTCGGGTTTTTGTGTATGTTGAACTGGAAAGGGATATAGGGGTATTGGGGAGGTGGGAATGGGTAGGGGTGAGCTGTGATGGTACTTGGGATAGTGGTTTGGGAGTGAAACCGTGGGAAAGGGGTGGTATGGTTTTGGCGGGTAATGGTTATGGTACCAAGTTGGTTGCAGGTTTAAAAGGAAAGTATGGGGAAGAGGCAAGAGTGCCCCCCCCATCTTTCCTTCTCTTTTCATTTCTATCTTGGCCGAATTTCAGTTATAAACAAGTTTAGAAAGTGACACTATGGGCCCTTGTGGTTTTATAAAAAAAAAGAATAAAAAAGGTTTGGGGTTATTGCAAGAATGGTCCCTGCTGTTTTACTAATAAAAGAAATGCCATTTGGCAGTTTTAGTCCCTGGATTCTTTAAAGGGATTACAAGTTTGGAAAATTGCAATTTCAGTCCCTCTTTTAGTTTAAACCATTTTTCTTTTATAAAACAACTTCTAAAATTGGCAATTTTAGCCCCTAAAGTTTTGTAAAAAGTGTTTTATGGTTTTTTGTTTTGTGTTGGGCTTGTATTGGGCCCACTGGGTTTGTCTGGGCCCAATAAGGTTTGGTTTGGGCTATTGGGCCCAATTGGGTTTGGTTTGGGCCCAATAAGGTGCAGGTTTGGTTATTGGGCTTTTTCAAGCCCAATAAGGTTATGAAGTGGGTTTTGTTTGTACAATGCTGAGATCGGATGTAACTGGGCTAGGATTGGGCCTTCAAAGTCTTCACAGTCTTTGTCAATTGCACACAAATGGGCTGTTGAAATTGATTGAGGGCCCATTTGGTCTTCACAGTCTTCATAATTATTCAATTGGCTTTCCCGGCACTTAGATGGGTTTAAGATAGCTATCCATAGTATTCTTTAGTTCACGGCTCGGTTGACTGTTGATTATCTGGATAGACTCTGACTTTGGCATTTTTGGACTTTGGCCTTGATTTTGCACAGTCTTTTCCATTCCATGCTCAGTTTTGTCATTTTGGCTTGGTTTTCTGTCTTTTTGTTGATATCCACTTCCTGCACAATACAAATGCAAAACAAACATATATTTGGCAGTTTTTGTCTGTTTTTGGTCATTTAAGCTCGTTTTTAGAGGTAAAAGATATGTGTAATTAAGCACTTATCAATTACATCTTGTCCGATCCCAGATGGATGGAATACTTGGATTTATGCGATTCATGCATAACCAAACCCCTCAATCCATCAAATCATAGTAACCAAACATGATTCCCCAAACAACGTGTTCTATCAGGGCAAAACTCGAATATTTGCTTAATCAATCTCCCCAAATTTTCTGCCTTTACATTCTCTCTTTTCATTGCTTCCTCCTGATCTTTACAAATCTGCTTGGTAGATCATTGTGAACAGTCATCATCAAAGCTCAAACACGCAATGGCTTATTCCTTTCCTTCTGACTTAAGGCGTCAGCCACAACATTTGCTTTTCCAGGATGATACCGTATCTCACAATCATAATCACTCAACAACTCAATCCATCTCCGTTGTCTCAAGTTCAACTCTTTCTGATTCAAAATATATTGTAGGCTCTTGTGATCGATGAAAACCACACACTTCGTGTGACAACCGTGGTCTGAGCGGTTAGTTTATACCTTTAGATATGGCTAAGGGTTCCTTTTTTATATGTGTTCTTGCGTGCTATGTGTTCTTTATGTGGGCTAAGTGAGTTAATTATGTGCTTGATATCATTTTGAGGTGTATGGGCATCTCATTTTGAGTGTGTTTGAGTTTGGTGTTAAGTATTTCATTTGTTCACGTGTGGTGATAATGGATATGAAAGACGTGTGCATGCATTGCTACGTCAACCCATTTTGGCGAGAGGATTTCGAAGAATTTGCAAACTACTCGGGCTTCATGGTGGGGAGCGCTTTCGCTTCAACCATTTTGCAAATAGTCGACAGGCCACGAGAATAAAATCTTGTTCCCTCGTGAAGACGGAACGGGCCCATATAAGTCGTGCCCTCACATGTCAAAGATTTCCACAGACTTGGATGGAGTTTTGAGCATCTCATCACGTTGTGATGTTTTTCCTTGACGTTGGCTCACGAGTCACAGTCTTGACAAACTCGTGGGCATCTTTATAGATGGTGGGCAGAGAAACGGAGTCAAAGATCTTTATGGCTGTGAGGTTTGCTCCATGTTGTCCCCCGGTGGGTCCTTGTGGTCAAGCTGAGGAATCTCATGAGTCATCATTGCGTGCACCACATATCCCCTGATCACTTGATCCGCACACCTTTTAAACAAGAAGGGGTCGTCCCAGAATAGTGTTTTAACATCTTTGAAAAATTGTTTTTCTGCTGGGTCGAAATGCCCTTCACAATGAATCCACCCGCGTGGTTAATTTGCAAAGTCGGGCAAACCACGGGGGTTCTAGAATTCTCACGAAAAGGGGGGCCGGGGGATCACCTATTTTAACGTCTCATGAGGAAAACTTCATTTATCTCTTTAGGATCATTGACGTTTTCATTACGGGTTTTCCAATCTGGACAGATGATCGGCTGGGAGGTTCTCGGCTCCTTTAGTATTCAATACTTTGAGTCAATTTCTTGGAGGTGGAGAACCCATCGGAGCAATTCCCGCCTTGGCATCCTTGTTTGCAAGAGATACTTAAGGGCGGATTGGTCCGTAATGCACTATGCTTTTTGCTTCATGATGAGGTAGACCTGAATTTCTCGATAGCATACACTATGGCTATATTCTTTTTCAGTGTAGTGTAGTTTCGTTTGTGCTTTCAATCAAGGTCTTACTAGCTAGTGATAGGTCGAAATGTTTCTCATGTCGTTGCCCCAAAACTGCTCCTATGGCGAAATCGCTGGCATCGCACATAAGCTCAAATGGAGGTCCCTAGTTTGGATGCAATCAAGGATTGGAGCTTCCGTAAGTCTATCTTTCAAGGTTTGGAAAGTCGATGCAGTCATCGGAAAAGATGAATGGAGTATTCTTCTCAAGGCGAAATGGAGTCATTGTGTCGGTTATTTTTTGGAGAAATCCTGAATGAACCGCGGTTAAAAACCTCGGCATGACGAGAAAAACTCCTAATTCCATTGACGGTGGTGGGATGAGGTAATTTTGCTAATGACATCGATTTTGGCTTGTCAACATCAATCCTTTCTTGTAAATCTTATGGTCCGAGGACTATGCCCTCTTTGACCATTAAATGGCTCTTCTCCAGTTAAGACTTAAGTTGTGTCTTCACACCTTTGAAGCATGTGGTCTAAACGGGAGAGGCAGTTTTGGAAAGAATTCCCAAAGACCGAGAAGTCGTCCATAAAGACTTCCATCGTCTTCTCAACCATGTCATGAAAGATTGCTAACATACATCGTTGAAACGTGCCTGGAGCATTGCATAAGCCGAAAGGCATGCGACGGTAGGCAAACGTTCCGTATGGGCAAGTAAAATTAGTTTTTCTTGATCAAGGGGGTCAATGGGGATTTGGAAATAACCGGAGAAAACCATCCCCCCAGGAAACAGTAGTATTCATTCCTCGCTACTCTCAAGCATTTGGTCCATGATCGGTAGAGGGAAGTGGTCTTTGCGGGTGGCTTCATTTACTTACAGATACGTCAATTGCTCACTCGCCTCCGGTAAACCAAAACAGTGGAATTCAACTCTTTTTCCTCGTTCCACTACCACTACGTCCATTCCTCCTTCTTGGTACACAATGGTACGGGCTAACCCTAGGGGACTGTCGGGGATAGGGTAAATCAATCCATCTTCGAGAAGTTTTTCGACCTCCTTTTTAATAAACATCGTGGATTTTTGGGGGGATTTACTCTTCTTTGATGTTGGACCGCTGGTGCATAGTCCTCTTCCATAAGAATCTTGTGGGTACAAAATTCCGGGTTGATACCCTGAATGTCAGAAAGTTTCCAAGCGAGAGCTCGCTTGTGGGACTTTAGCACCTTTATGAGAGCGGATTTTTTCCCAAACATCCAAATCTTTTGCAATAATGTCGGGCAACTTGTTGTCGCCTCCATAAAATGCTTACTCGAGATGGGGGCAGTTCATGAGTTCAATCTCAGTAGGTTAATCTTACGGAAGGAATTGGTGTATTAGTTTCACAGACTAAGCCAGTTCGGACTTCTGGGAGATAAGTCACTTGACTTGGAGGGGGAAGGGTGGTTCACTATTCAGAGGCTTCTAGAATAAGAATGTCCCCTCAGGATCATAGTAGAATGGGATTATATGCTGGAAATCGGATCATCTGCTAGACCAAGGAAAGAGTCGGTTCTTCGAGAAGCTAGGAAATCACTATCCCCAAATGGAGTTAGGGAGGAGAAGAAAGCAGCAACAATTGGTTCTTAATATGGAGTGGAATTTCCACTCGCGATTATATCAGGTAAAACCAAGAAACTTTTGAGAGTATTCCTCACAGCCATATCATTGACGTCAATCTTGTTTGCCGTCATGTGAGTGTATTGGCCGAGTATCTCGAAGTCTGATCCAAATTGTAAGTGATGGCTTCACTTCCTATGTCTAAGAAGTTAATTCACCCTTGTGCACACATCAATCAAAGACGACTGGTCTTTAAGAAGCACCTCCCGAGGAATTAAAGGGACTCGGGGGTTGGCTCAAAATCTACAACCACAAAGTCGGGCTGGAAAGTGAAATACACCAAACTTTAACGGAGAAGTCTTTTGCAATTCCCATTGTTTAGAAATGATCGATCGCAAGTTCGGTGTCATGCAAGTTGGAGTAAGATTCAGGAAAGCGAAAGTTTTTCCCAGACTGAAAATGGCATTAGATTATGCTGGCACCGAGATCGGCTAATGCTAAGCATTCATCCATCCCTGGAAATTCACAAGGAATCAGGAAATTGCCGGGGTTCCAAGTTTTTGGGTAACTTGTTCAAGATGAACGCGAACATTATGTTCATTCATCGAAGTTCGAGCTTAGTACAGGGGTTCTTTGGAAGTTCGAGCCACTTCAGTAAGTTTTCTTTATTCCAAGTAAGGTTCTTAGAGTCGGGCGAATTTGGCATCAAACAAGAGGCATCCGTAAAGCTAATCTAGAAAACTCATCTCTTTGAAGATTTATAGAATTTGACGATTTGTTTCATTGATTGATTACGGCTCTTTTCATTATCACGCTCGAAGGATATGGAAGCTGAAAACTGAAGTTTAGTGTTTGGTACGGAGCTACCATGGGCTCAAGAAATGGAGTTGTGATTGGTTCAGGACTACCGGAGGCTTGGACGGGTGCTGGTACCTTGGTGAGCACGAAGGGTGCACTTGGTCTTTGTCACCTCGGGTATTGGCTTTCACTACTAAGAAGTTAGGAAGTGGAGGTCCTTGATATGCAAAACGCTTGGGTAGTGATACCTTTTTAAGTCTTCTCTAGGGTTAGTAACTGTGTTACCAGGGAGTGTCCCTGACCCTGAAGTAGAAGCGGTATTGGCAGTTACAAACTTAGCCAACATATCAGTCAGATTTGCCATTTGATCTTTTTTTATTTTGATTTTTTGTATTTTTTTTTTTTCTTTTTTTTGTTTCGTTCAATTTTGTTTGTTTCGATTTGCGCGCTCTGACCTTAGTTTTGGAGGTTATTTTGCATGTTTCTCATGATTGCATCATTTGCTTGACGTTGTTGTCAAAATCGTTCTTGGTGACATGTGGGTTATGGGTGTCTGAGGAACGGGGGCTTGATAAGCTGGAGACTGATTAACCTGGGGTCTATGAAGTTGATTCTAGGTGATAGGATGAAATTGGTTGGTTTAATAATTTCACTTCTGTATTGGTTGAAATTTGCGCTCCCGGTTTTGGTTAAAGTTATTCCCCGATTGAAATGTTAGCATTATTAGCCTTGAGAGTTCTGAACGGGGTGGAAAACCTGGAGGTCTAATATGATTTGCAAAATTTGAGGTCGGAAATTGGAGCTTACTTGGTTGTAATTAGCTGCAGCGGCTTGTGACACATACTCAGAAAATGTTGTCCCGATAACGTGCCAGGAGGTGGTCTGGACAGTTTTGGTTGAGAAAGGGTCCACGCAGTAACACAACTTAGCTCAACTGCTTTGGCAGGTGCAGGAGCTGGAGCTGGAGCTTGGTTCTTCTTGTCTAAGAGCAATGCTCGGACAATATCCTTAAGTTCAGCAACATCAGGTGAAACAGCTTGGGTGGAAGAGTTTGTACTTACCTTGGCAACAACTGCCTTAGCTCGTGTTTGACGAACTTTGGACTTGCTCTCTGATGATTTTAAACATTGCGAGGCATTTTGTCCAAAAAGTTTCCACCTGCTGCGGAGGTTCATTGAATCTTGAACATTAAGTTCAAGCGTACCTTATTGAATTATCAAGTTGATGCATTCTGAGAATCCTGGTGTGGACATGCCCTAAGTAGATCATGAACGATTCCCAAGCCTCATAAACGATTCATCGACCTTTGCTGAAATCTTGGTGAATTCATTGCGAAGGATTCGTCGTTTTAGAGGGAGGAAGAAATGGTTGATGAATTTGGATACAAGATCGTCTCCATAGTTTGATATAAGATCGAGGGGTTCTTTTTCTAGACATATTCTGGCTGCTCCCTGATAGAGATAGAAAATAAGCATAAGCTTAATGTAGCAATTGGAAACATTGGGGTCCCTCATTGTGAGGTGATCTTGTTGATAGTATAAGGATATGAGCATGCGGGTCTTCTTTGTCATGACCGAAGAACTGTTTGTTCTGGACAAGATTGATTAACCCATGCTTCAGCTCGAAATTGTTTGCCACAATTTCAGGAATAAGGATTGCGTCCTCGTACCCCTCGGTGGGTGCTTGGAGCAATTGAGCCATAGTTCGAGTGTCTGCCATTGGCTCTACGGTAGGATCTTCCTGAAATGGGTATTCTATACGAAGAGGTTCGATAACAACTGGCGGTCCTTCTGGTGGAGGAGGACGTTGCTCACGGGACTGAGATCGAGTGCGCATGCACAAAATGGAAATAAAAAAGAAGTTACACTAATTTTTTTTTTTGATTTTTTGGATTTAAAATATATTCACAATCTATTTTAAACGGACAAGAGATAGACAACTTAAGCCAAATAATCGATCTTACTTCACGGTAGCTCTCAGATGAAAACCGCAAGTGAGCGGAGGGAGTAGGAATAGCGCGAGCTTTTTCTCCTTTCGGGTCGTTGTTTCATAGGGGGAACACCTTCCTTATACCCTCTTTATAGTTTGTCAATCAGATTGAGGTGAGGTTATATCGTAAAGTGACACAGAAAGGCAAGTTTTAAATCTCTTGTTCGATTGGGAACTCAGTAGTTCAACCGGAGACTTATTATGATAATACCTAGTGGGAGAATATTATATTTTTGGTATTTTTACCAATTAGTGATTTTTATTTTTATGGACAATTTTTTTATCTTTTTGATTTTTTTTTTTAATTTTTTTATATGATCTGTACTAATAAAAAGAAAAGAAAAATATTTTTGTGTTTTTTTTTTTTTTTTTTTTTTAATATGGTATATTAACAGTAAGACAAGTTCAGATCAAGTTGGATAAAAATCGTAGCAATCATCCTCGGCAACGGCCAAAAATTGATTCGTGATATAGTACACACTTATATAGCAACCCTAATGCAGATTCTAACCGAATGCCCTTGACCAAGGCAAAAGGTCAAATTCCACAAAAGGATAAAATACACAAGTAAGAATCAATAATAAAAAGATTCCGGAAGAGATATTCCCGGGTCGTATGTCCCAACGAGGCTGCAATTGAAAGTAATCCTGGTTTGATGAAGATAATGAATGATGGAGAAATATATGATGGAAAACACCCATGATTATAATTATAACTAAAATTAATTAAATAAACTAATTTAATCTACGGGAAATCAGAATATAGGAAATGGGATCTTAAAAACTACGGAAACAAAATTAGTTATAGGGATCCTAAAATTGAATCTATACTAAAATACGGGGAACAGAATCAGGTATCGGGAACCCTAAATACTAAAAATAAATGCTAAATTAAATTAAAAATCAAAATTAAATTCTAATTAACTTAATTTGAAAAATAAAGAAAACTAGAATTAAAACGGAGGCGTTTGAATGTTAAATCGGAAAGAGAACGGTAAAACGCACGGTAAAACGGGTCTATGACTGAAATTAAGAAAAATTAAGCCTTACACTAAATTTGATATTTTTCCTAGACACTAATATGACAAAAAAGAGAAAATTTTAAAAAAAAAAAGAAAAATATTTTTTATTAATTTTTTGGATTTTTTATATGATTTTTTTATAGATTAATAACTAATTAAAATAAGAAAATGAAAAAGACAAAAAAAAAAAAGTTATAAAAATTCTGAAAAAATAAAAATTAAATAAAGAAAAAGTTAACACATTCTAAAAATATAAAAATGGCCAAAAGTTACTGTTTATATTAAAAGTAATTAAACTAATTAAATTTTAACCTAATTTATATTAATTAAATTAAATAAACTAACTAATGTTAACTATAGGGACTAATAGTGAAAAGGACACATGACTAGACGGGGTTAAAAGGCTAACTAACCACAGGGACTAAATCAAAGGTTAACTACAAAAGAGATAAAATTACACAATTGGTCCTGAGGTGGACCCCGATTACAAAGATAGTCCAAACAGTTATAATCAAAAGCAAAAAGAAGCAAAGTTGTAAAGGGGCTTAAAGGGAGTAACTTTTGTAAAAGCACTTATGCTTTTTACTCACTAAATAAGCTAAAAACTTAAGCTTTTGGACTGCAAAAGCTAAATAAGCTTATGGCTTATTTTTCTTGGCTTTTAGGATTTAAGCTAACAAGATAAGCTAAAACTTATGGGGACAGTTAAATAGGCTAGGGGAGTCCTAATTATAAGCTATGGGAATCTAATAAGCCCTAAAATAAGCTAGAGATAACTTAAGCTATGTTAACAGCCTATTATAAAAACAGAAAAAATGGAGACTTTAAGCCTAATTTAAGCTAAGCTAAAGGGGGAAATAAGCTATGAGATTTTGGGGAATTAAAGGGCTTCTATTAAGCTATATTAAAAAGCAATAAAATCCTAATGCTTAATATCTAAATAAGCTAGAAAAGTGGGCTGAGAATGGTGCTCAGCACCAGGGGAAATTAATGCAGTGGCTTAAGGGGCTTTTTGGGCTTATGAAATAAGCTCTTATGAGCTTTTTAGCCAAAACAAACCACAAACAGAATTAAAGGGGCCATAATTGAGCTTATTTTCAAAGTATGAGAGCTTAAGGCCCTTTTAAAACTGCTGAATATGGAGCTTAAAAATGGCTGTTCTTCACAAATACATGAGCACACTTGGCTTATACTTGGTGAGATTTAAAAGGACAGAACAAGGGGTGTTTTAAAATGGCTAGAAACAACCACAACTAGCACAACAATGGTGTGCTTAAGCTGCATAAGCAGCTTGAGCACTTAAGCTCATTTTAGCTTAATCAAAATTTGACAGAATATAGGAAGCTCTTAAAAATTTATTTTAACTAAAGTGGTAATTAAAGTAGACTTAATAACACTACACACTCAGCCAAAGTTGGCTGAGTGGTTACAACCCATGCCAATTCCCATTTGACCCATTTTGAGACTAAACCAAACACCCCCTTAAGTATAAAAATTGATTTTTTTACTGATTTTTAGGTAAATTAAAACTGAGAAAGGGTGTTATAAGAGATGCTCAATAACTTTAACACATTTTTAACAAGTTTAAACAGATTTAAACAACTTGAATGATATTTCAAATTTCGACAAAAGCAATTTCACAAGAACTCTTAACTTTTTGATATTAAAAACAGAAAAATTACAACATAAAGCTTTAAAACAACTGAGTAATATAATCTTAAAACAAACTTAATTAAAATTTATACTAAGAAAGTAAAAACGGGATTTTTTTTCTTTTGGTTGTCTTCTTTTCTTTTATAGAGGCTCTGAGCCTTTCTTTGTTCTTGGGCTGTGTTTGTTGTGAGTGTAGAAAGTAATCCAAGCAATCCTAGCCCTCCATTATTCTTGTACACCATCTCACCATTGAAGGTTTTCGGGTTTTTGTGTATGTTGAACTGGAAAGGGATATAGGGGTATTGGGGAGGTGGGAATGGGTAGGGGTGAGCTGTGATGGTACTTGGGATAGTGGTTTGGGAGTGAAACCTGGAAAGGGCTGGTATTGGTTTTGGGGGTAATGGTTATGGTACCAAGTTGGTTGCAGGTTTAAAAGGAAAGTATGGAGAAGAGGCAAGAGTGCCCCCCTCATTTTTCTTTTTTTTCATTTCTATCTTGGCCGAATTTCAGTTATAAACAAGTTTAGAAAGTGACACTATGGGCCCTTGTGGTTTTATAAAAAAAGAATAAAAAAGGTTTGGGGTTATTGCAAGAATGGTCCCTGCTGTTTTACTAATAAAAGAAATGCCATTTGGCAGTTTTAGTCCCTGGATTCTTTAAAGGGATTACAAGTTTGGAAAATTGCAATTTCAGTCCCTCTTTTAGTTTAAACCATTTTTCTTTTATAAAACAACTTCTAAAATTGGCAATTTTAGCCCCTAAAGTTTTGTAAAAAGTGTTTTATGGTTTTTTGTTTTGTGTTGGGCTTGTATTGGGCCCACTGGGTTTGTCTGGGCCCAATAAGGTTTGGTTTGGGCTATTGGGCCCAATTGGGTTTGGTTTGGGCCCAATAAGGTGCAGGTTTGGTTATTGGGCTTTTTCAAGCCCAATAAGGTTATGAAGTGGGTTTTGTTTGTACTATGTTAGATCGGCTGTATCGGGCTTGGATTGGGCCTTCTAAGTCTTCACAGTCTTTGTCAATTGCACACAAATGGGCTGTGAATTTGATTGAGGGCCCATTGGCTTCAATCTTCATAATTATACTTATTGGCTTTCGGCCTTCAGTATGGGTTAAGATTGCATCCAATAGTATTCTTGAGTTCCGGCTCTCCGATTTGACTGTTGATTTTCTGGATTGACTCTGGATTTGACATTTTTGGATTTGGCCTTGATTTTGCCACAGTCTTTTCCTTTCCATGCTCTGTATTGTCATTTTGGTGGTTTTTGTCTTTTTGTTGTATCCACTTCTGCCTCTATTACAAATGCAAAACAAACTTATTGTGGCAGTTTTTGTATGTTTTTTGGTCATTTAGCTCTGTTTTATAGAGGTAAAAGATTTGTGTAATTAAGCACTTATCAATACATCTTGTCCGATCCCAGATGGATGGAATACTTGGATTTATGCGATTCATGCATAACCAAACCCCTCAATCCATCAAATCATAGTAACCAAACATGATTCCCCAAACAACGTGTTCCATCAGGGCAAAACTCGAATATTTGCTTAATCAATCTCCCCAAAAATTTTGCTTTTACATTTTCTCTTTTTATTGCTTCCCTGAGCTTCACGAATCTGTTTGGTAGATCATGTTGAGCAGTCATCATCAAGGCTCGACACGCAATGGTAATTTTTCCTTCGACTTAGGCGTAGCCAAACATTTGCTTTTCCAGGATGATATCGTTCTGACAAGCATAATCACTCACAACTCAATCCATCTCGTAGTTCAAAGTTCAGCTCTTTCTGATTCAAAATATATTGTAGGCTCTTGTGCTCCGCCCAACCCTGAAAAACCACACACTTCGTGTGACAACCGTGGTCTGAGCGGTTAGTTTATACCTTTAGATATGGCTAAGGGTTCCTTTTTTATATGTGTTCTTGCGTGCTATGTGTTCTTTATGTGGGCTAAGTGAGTTAATTATGTGCTTGATATCATTTTGAGGTGTATGGGCATCTTATTTTGAGTGTGTTTGAGTTTGGTGTTAAGTATTTCATTGATTCACGTGTGGTGATAATGGATATGAAAGACGTGTGCATGCATTGCTACGTCAATACTTGGTTTTAAGGATTAAGCGTTTATAGGAAGTGTGTGATTTGGGAAAGGAATGATGTGGTTGAAATATGGAAGTTGGTAGTAAACTTTTCATATATAGAAAGTGAATTTGAAAATGAAAAGTTATTTTTAAAAAATAGTTTATAAGCAAAATGGTTTACCAAATTAGCTTAGGTTTTTATAAAAACTTAAGGTATTGAAGGTAATTAATTAACTAATAAAAGATTAAAAAAATATTTATATACATGAATAGTAAATACAAATTTAAAAAAAAGGAAATAAAAGCCTAAGAAACTAGGTACTTTTTTTTTTTTTTTTTAATTAGGAATTATCTAGGATTATTCTAGGGGCTTATAAATACAAAAAATAAAATCCCAAACCCCCCTATTGCTTAGTTCGCCGATCCCAAGAGAAAAAGAAGGAGAAGAATTTAGGGTTTTGATTTTTGTGAAGGAAACAAGCTCTAAGGTATGTTTAGTTTTTCTTAATTAGTTTAATCATTGATTTAATTTCAGGTAACAAGAGTTATGGTGGATCTAGGGTTTCATAATATTCTTGTAAATTAAAGTTTATAATCTAATTAGGGTCTTATATAATCACTTGTGCGAGTTTGGTGTAATCGTTAGGGTTTAGATCGCGTTAGAACTTGATTTAGGTTTGAGCAGAATTTAGGGTTGTGTTGTTTTGTGAATATCTAGAGGTTAGAAGCATGAATTGATGTGATTCCGGTGCCTATGATGTAGCTCAAAGAGTTTAGTTTCCAGAAACATCGGCCTCGATTTTTTAAGGTCGGGAAGTCATTCAAATGTTGATTACAAGAAAGGTTGTCAAAGCAGTAAATTCGGGTCAGATTTAGGTCAGATTACGAGTGTAATTACCCCCCCCCCACTTAAAATTTAATAGTAAGTTATCCAACCTACAGGAGTTTAGTTCTATGTATCTATTAAAAATCCCCCAAAGGAGAGCTTCTGATTTGGAGTCTAAGTATGGTTTTTAGGTCCAAACTTTTTAGTGTTCATTCAGATCCAAAACTGAGTAGTTAAAAGTTTGATTTTATTTGGGGCACTTAAGAGGGGAAATAAATTAGTAGAAAAATCATGGAGATAATAAACTCATGATATTGAACCTGTGATTTTTGGTAAAATTTATAAAGGTCAGTAGGTGTGGTTTAGAAAACAGTAAAGTGACACTAAAATTCTGTGTTTTTGGGTAAATTGGTTAACACTGAAAAAATGTGTAAACGAATTGGTAAATGTTGGGCATGGTGTTGGGGTGACCCATGAGGGTAAATAAACACCTTATACATCCATCATATGATTGTTACATGTGCTTAAGCTTTTGTCTTAGTAGCGTGTAACACGTGTTATTTTGTTGATAGCTGTGTGCGAGGATTTTGGGAATTGCTTTAGCATCAAGTGAGTTTCATAGCCCCCTTTTCTTATGTTTTCTTGGGGTAAAAATGATGTTATGATTTTAAATGTTTTAGTTGCTGTGATTATGTGTTATATGGTTATTGATTATGAAGTGATACGCTCCATGGTTTTGTGATCAATTGGAGTCATTTAGGTGGTACGCTCCATGGCTTTGTGATCAATTGGAGTCGTTTAGGTGGTACGCTCCATGGCTTTGTGATCAATTAGAGTCGTTTATGTGGTACGCTCCATGGCTTTATGTTAAATTGGAGGCGTTTTGAGGTATGTAAGTTTGGTTGGAGAGTGGTGTTTACTACTCAATCAAATCCAACTGAAGGGTTGAAATAATACCTACTAACTTTATGTTCCGATCGGAGGGTAGTGAGCTACCCATGACCCTTTTGTGAGTAATTTGATGTATACATGGACTGCGGGACACGTATGGTTGTTATGAATTGTTTTAGTAATCGCAACAATTGTTTGAAAGGTTTTGTTATGTGTCTTAAAC
>BQNB010102929.1:0-24138 GCA_026074375.1 Tanacetum coccineum | reverse complement strand
ATATTATATATATTTGTGAAGATTTTCCTTTTTACCTTTGTCCTCAAGGGTAGTTTGGTAATTTTACATCATATATTATATATCGATGTTGCAGCCTTCTAAAAGGTCGAGGGTTACAATTGCATAAATATCTGAATAATTAAGTGTGAATTAATAAATTGACTTCTTTTTGTTAAATTCAAATATGCTTTTGTACTTTGACTATTTTATTTTATAAGCTATGAATATTCGGGAAACCTAAGAGTTTTTGAAACCTAAGGTCCGTGAGTCCCGATACTAGTCTATGTGGGGTGTCAAAAGCCTGGTCACTTAGCCGTAAGGTTAGGATGTGCCAAGACGAAAGTCGCTACATGGGATGATCTCGCCTTCAAACTCATTATTCTTAGGTGGAACGTGAAGCATAGTATGTTGCAAAACGTTGATCCATGGTTGAAATTCATACTAGCACACTCACTTAAGATATAATAAATGTCGGGAGTAAAAAGTTCACAAGTTGCCAATATGAGTAGTGTTAGCATCTTTTCTGATATTTAGCTGTGATTTCGTTTTAAACTTGGTTTGGACAAGTGAAAAGTCAGGGACGATGAATTTATCCTCTTTGGGGCATTCTCGGATCGAAATGCATCTTGTTCTATGATCCCTAACAATTATGGAAATAATGAAAGTCAAAATATTCTAAGTTTTATTTAAAAAAAATGAAAAAGTTTTAGAAAAATGGGAAAAATATGATGTTTTATAACTTGTGATTTCTTAACTCTCCCCACAAAAATCTTTGCTACTTTTCAAAGATTTAGTTTGGGAAAGTTTTGAGGTATTTGGTTATGTTTTTATGGCAATAAAATATCGCGTGAGGACACGGTAATTTAACTTAGTTTGGGGAAATATTTGATATGTAGAAATCACATATCCATTCTATATCAAAAATGGGCCATGTTAAATGATCAAAATGTGCAAAAAATGCTTGTAATTTGTGTATTTATGTTGTTTGTGAATGTGAAGGTACTGAAATGCAAAAAACAAATAAAAGTACAAAAATCACACAACACGGGACACGGGAATGGATAGAGTGCACAAGAGCCGGAAGTTTCTAGCAAAAAGGTCATCAAAAGTCAACCCTTGGTCAACAATGGTCAATCCACAAAATACCAAAACCCTCAAAACACCCAAATGAGCCTTAATGTTAAACCTATTTCACTAAAAGTCCAAAAACCCTAACTCTGTTAAATCATTAAGATAACTAATCACTCACCGGTTGTGAAGTATATTTAACCCGAAAAAACCTTTTATCCTAACCCATAAACAAATCCAGCCCATAACCCACGGCCCATTTCCCTTTAATATAAAACATGGCCCAAGTCAAAAGGTTTTAAACCACTCGGTCAAATGTTTAAACGAGTACAAAGTAAAAAAGGGCGCCAAAATTAGTTTGCCACTATATCAACTATCGTCTTCAAATTTTACTTGCCGTAAAATACATAAGGTAAAACTCAATTAAAGACGTAGAAAACAAGAATTCGAGATAGCCAAGTAATGAGTCGCATCATAAAATCATCAACAAAGCTCTCTCATTGGCTAGAAAAGACAAGGGAATACAATGCGGGATCCTTAAGAGAAACACACAGGAATGATTTTTTTTTTACTAAAATCCTTTTTTTTTTACTAAATCCTTTGTTCAAGAAGCACACAGCTCCCTACTTAAGGGATTGCCAGCTTGGCAATCCGTGTGCACACTTATTGATCAAACGGCCTAGAATGAGGATCCAATGATTGCAAGAAATGGACGCATGAGATTAAAAGATCAAGAGGAGCGTTTGAGACCTGGAAGCTTCTTCTCAAGCCTATAAATAAAGGGGCACCCTCACTCACAAGGATATCTAGGAGTAGTGATAGAGAGTAGCTTTTAGAATTAGCTTATGTAATTTTCAAATCGTTTTTAGCTTATAGATTTCTACTTAATGTAACCTTCTCTTAAGTTTGTAATCAATTTCATATTAGTAATAAAAGTTTGTTTTTCTTATTGATCAATTGTCACTTTAAGTTTTCCTTAAATCTAAAACTGTTTGATTAAGCTGTCTTTTGTTCACATAAGCTCATAGGCTCTTATCTACTTTTAGGCTGGCTAATAGCTCAACTAAGCTCTCAAAAGCTTAGTTGAGCTTATTGACACTTAATTCCACAATCAAAATTACCAAAGCTATTTAATGGAAGGGAAGTCAATCATGGAAGGACTTCCAGGACCTCACCAGCTTATCTAAAGATAAGCTGGAGCTTGTTGATAGCTCATTTGAGCTTAATCTTAGCCTTGTTTAGAGCAAAGGCTCCTGTAAGTTTCTTCTTTACATTCTAGCTTAAATTTGTACTATTAGCTTTAATCTGCTTCATCTGCTTATTGTATGCTTATTTGTAGTTTAGATCTGCTTATTACTGCTTATTTTAGTCATCTAATGCTTAATATGTTCTTTAGTTAGCTTAGATTTTAATTTGCTTGCTATTTTATAAAACCTGTCAAAAAACCAAAAAAATATAGCATAATTAGTTAGCTTAAAATTCTGGCTTAATTAGTAGTTTAAATCTGTTAAGTAGTTGTGATAAAAGCTTGTTATAATCTGGTATCTCATTTTTTACCTTTAAAACTCAAATCTATAAGCTAAATATGAGTTTGACATAATAAAAGGGGTGTTTGGGACAAGCAGTACTAACTAAGGTTAGTACTGCTTAAGTCCATTTGACCTTTTGAATTTAGTTTAAACTTAAATTTTAAGTTTATAGGTTCTGTTTTTTTTAAGTTTTGGTAGCTTAATTCAGTTAAAATCAAGTAAGTAGGTAGTTAGTAGAATCTGTTAGTATATGCTTAGTTAAAATAGCATTATAAACTCTAGTTAGTTTTAGCTAAATTGGTAGTTTAATTTGTATTCACTTTGGTGTTTTTGGTAGTATAGAATCAAATTTTGTTGCCTACACTTTTGGATTTGAGTTTTGGACACTTAAACTTTTGTGCAAAGTGCATCAGCAGCATAAATGAAAAAACAACCTTTATCTAGCTTAAATTTCAGATGGTAAATTTAGATATTAGGTCTTGATTTTCAGCACACTAGTAGTTTATAGGTCAATATAGATAGAATAGGGCTTATATTAGCTTAATTAGTTTATTTGAGTATCTATTTTTGGTCTACAAATTAGTACTTTGTTTTTTCATAAAAATTTCAAAAACTTAAAAATTAGTACTCTCTCTGCATCAACATTTTCTATTATCAATTTCTTTGCTCATTTAATTTTCAAATTACTTTTCAAATACTTTCAGTAATTTTAAAATCTATCTTATCATTTAATTTAATTTTCTATTATCAATTTCTTTGCTCATTTAATTTTCTATTATCAATTTCTTTGCTCATTTAATTTAAAATCTATCTTATCATTTTACACTTTTAGTAATTTTTCCAGATTTTTAGAGTTAAGTTTATTATTTTTAATCATTTTTTTTTATTAAAAACTTTAAAAAATCATAAAAAATACAAAAATAATAAAAAAAAATTCTTTTTTTTATAAAATTTTCTTTTATCATAATTTAGGTTTCATTTGTAGGCTTTAATTTTAGTATAATTGCTTATTTGTTGCATTTTGCTTAATTCCCGTTATTCGTTTTGTGTTTTAATAGCTTTCCCGTATTTGTTTTATGTGTTTTATATTTGTAGATATAGATAATCAATCAAATCTTGATACCATTCAAATCGTTGTCCCAAACAAGGACTAGTTCTCAATTTAACAAATTTCGTGGGTAAAACAACCCAGGTAATCACTTAACCGGTCAATATTACGTATATATATATATATATATATAAAATATTTTTTAATATATTTTATCTTGTGATTTTTCTAACTACCTTTGTCCTCAAGGGTAGTTTGGGAATTTCATTATCGTTATATTATTATGCGCGTATATAACTTTACACATCAAGTTTTTGGCGCCGTTGCCGGGGATTTGTGATTAAGATTTCTTTGTTTGAAGTTTGTCAATCGTGATTTGGAGAACCTATCGTCTTCGCAAGTTACGCTTTTGAAAAAAAAAATCAAAAATACAAAAAATTAAAAATATAAAAAGTAAAAAAAATATTTTTCTTTTCTTTTTAGTATAAGTAGAAGATTAATAAATAAGAAAAATACAAAAATATTTGCTCTTCTGGATTTTTCGATTTTTCTTGTGAATTCATTAATATAAGAAATAAAAAAATTTACAAAGTTGGTAAAAGAACACCAACAAATAATACCTTCAATTGAGGTATTATCCATCAATAAGTTCCCGAACCTAAGATTAAAAAAGTTTTTTACCGTTTGTGTCACTTACGAAAAAGGCGCACCTCTTTTGTAAAATTTATTTTACTTAAGGGAGTTACCCTAAGTTTTTTGATTATTCGGTAAACAAAAATATTTGCCTTTTCTCATTTTCTTTTATCATTTCATTTGTTTGTTTTGTGCATGGCACTAGAAATTCAAAATTTTCCAATAATAATTCAAAGTAACCATTCCCGAGACGTCAAAAATAAAGGACGTGCTCCTAACAGAGTCGGAAACAACCGAGCACCCAAGGGTGGGTTATGGAGATGCTTTTTTTTTTTTATCGGGTTTTACACCAATGGTGGAAGTTTATTTACAAATGGAAGAGCTACTCCGTGCACCCAAGGACAGGGTATGGAGAAGCTTATCGTTCTTACCATCATAATTAATGCGGATCTTGTTGAGATCTAAAACAAATTTGCTACAATTGGTTAAGCTAAAACCGTTTCCGGTTTAGAGAACGAAAAATCCTCATGCTCATATTAATGTTTAAAATGATTACTTCGACTCTACGAATATAGGGATGTGTTCCAACGATTGTGATTTAGTAATGTTGTTTCCATAACTCACTATCAAGGGGGCTCTAAAAATTGGTACAAGAAAGAACTTCCTAATTCAATCTTGACTTGGGAGGATCTCGTTACCAAATTCAGTTGCACTTCAAATATTAATTTAACTTTTTTCCTCCCTCGAAAACGACCTACTTCTTAACAGATAAAATCTCTAGATTTACCTAAAAATTCGATGAGTCTTTTAGTGAAGCGTGGGAACGATTTATGGATTGCTTTGTGCTTGTCCCTAACATGGCCTTTCTTTAGGAGTTAACCCAAGTTGATTACCTTTTATAAATGGTTTAAACGAAAACGATCAAAGACTCCATAAATGCCGCGGCGGGTGGGAAATCTTTTGAGTAAGGAGGACTAGAGAGGCCTTTTGAATAGAATTGAAAACAAATCAAAATGTGCGTTTTTCACCGAAACAATACCAAAATGCTTCTAGGATGATAACGACTTCTAGGGGAAAGTGTTAGTAAGACGGAGGATGAGATTATGGTAAGCTTGGGATCAACTTTCTGACCTTAGTCGAGATTGTTTCTACGAAAAGTTGTCACTTCGCTCCATTTAAAGCGGTTGAGGAACACTTGCGTTTTACTTGTCGTGAGGTGCCGTTTTCTTGGTATAGTTGTCCGTAAGACTACCGATAAAATCAAGCTTAGATTTATGAGACTAAGGGTAAGTACAATCAAGTTGGCCCTCCGAACCGATGTTAGTAATTAAATGGAACCACCAGGTTTTGCTCCGGTGCAAAACAATGGTCAAAATAGGTTTAATCAAAATCAATGTCAAGGGAATAATTTTAATCGGGGAATAATAATTTTCATGGTAATCAAGGTTTTCAAGCTCAAACAATCATGCTCTAAAATTTTCAAATCAAGGATTTCTCAAACCAAAACCTTTTCAAGGCCTAATAATCAAGCTTCAAAACAAGAGTTTTCAAAATGATTTTTCGTGTTACAGAGAAAATAAACGATCAAATGTGTGTGTGTGAAAACATGCAAAATCAAATCAACTCGTTGAAAGGAGACCTTAAGAATGAAATTCAAAACACGATAAAATCTCAACAAGCCAAAATGATGATATCATACAACTACCTTTCAAAATAATTTTCAAAACATGATATGTGGATTGTTTCAGAACCAAGCCTCAACTTCGGGTACTATTTCGAGTAATACCATTCCTAACCTAAGAGTGTGAAGATGAAAGCGATCACTACTCGAAGTGGTGTTGCTTACAAGGGACCCTCGATTCCTACTAATCCTTCTCCTAAAAAGGTAGTGGAACGAGAAACCGAGGAGACAACGGATAAGGAGCAATCTAATTTCCAAGGAAAGTTAACCGCTCAAAATCCCAACTCCGGTTACACCCATTTATATTTCGGAACCGATGTTCCAATAGGACTTTGCCTAAAACCACTCCCATTCCGGAACTCGATGTCCGAAGAATTTACCTAAGCTAAATATTCCATATCCTTCTCGATTTAATCAAGAAAAATTTCGTGAAAAAGCTTCGTATCAAAAAGAGAAGATTTTTCAAATGTTTCAAGATTTACGTTTTGACATATACGTTTTCGCGGTCTCATGCTTGTTTTTATGCCAAAAAATTTGCTCCTACGATTAGGAATTTGCTCATGAATAAGGAAAAGTTACTTGAATTAGCTAAGATACCGTTGAACGAGAATTGCTCGGCGATGCCCCTTAAGAAGCTTCCCGAAAAGCTTGGAGATCCCGGCAAGTTTCTTATTCCATGCAATTTTCCGGGAATGGATGTATGTCACGCCTTGGCCGATCTTGGCACGAGCATAAATATTATGCCTCTTTCCTATTAGAAAAAGCTTTCCCTACCCGAACATACACCAACTCGGATGACTTTAGAGTTAGCGGATCGATCCATAACCCATCCTAAAGAACTCGCTGAAGACGTTTATGTTATAGTGGGAATGTTCCATTTTCCTACCGACTTTGTTGGTTGTCAATTTTAAGCCGATCCTTCGAGTACTTCGTACTTGGGAGATCCTTTTTAGGACCAGGTCGTGTCTATTTGATGTTTTTATGGAGAAAGAAAACCCTTATTATGTTGATATTTGAAGCCTGGCCTCTATTAATTTAGATCAAACTAAGAGATACTCCTCTACAATTGATAAGTTGGTAAACTGAATTGACATCATTGATGCAGTTTGTGAGGAGTATGCTCCGGAATTACTAGGATTTTCTAATAATGATTCTTCGAGTAACAATCCCACCCCGATGTCTGAGCCTCTTACTTTCGAATTCATTTTAGAAGAGATTGAAGCTTATCTCAAGGATGATTCGATTTCATTGGAAATTGATGATGCCGATTGCGAAGAAAAAAAAAAGAAAAAATAATAAAAGGTCAAAGTATAAGGCAAATTTCTGGCACATGGAATCAAGTATCTGCTATTCACCCTCTATTGTTATTACATTTTGCCTCTTTGAGATTTTTGTCTAGGTGCTAACGCCGCAATGGGCATGTTTATGTGTCTAGTACAAGCATATGGTAGCGACCTAGATTATATCTGTGTAATTAAGTGACTTCACAAATATAAAACCCTATCTGAGTGACTCGTTTTAATTCAAAAACAAACACTTTCCCTATGTGAGGTGCTTTGTTCTATGTCTATGCCTGAAAAGTTATAAAATTGGTAAACACTTATTAATGCTAAAATGATTTTTTTCTCCACGTCACGATAAACGATCTTGTTTTTTCGCTTTGATTGCTTGAGGGCAAGCAATAGCTAAGTGTGGAGGGATTTGATAAAGCCTAAATTATACATGTTTTCGGCGGCGTTATTTGCCTTTATTTTATCATTTCTCATAAACTTTTGATACTTAATCGACTATATTTGCTATTATAGGCTCATGATATGTGTCGTGGAAGAAAACGAAAGAAAACACGAAGAATTGAAGCTTAGAAAAAGAAAGAACTAAAGCTTAATGCTTCCCGACACCCGTCTACTGTTTTGGCCATAACTCGGTCATACGAACTCCGTTTTAGTTGGTTCAAGCGGCCACACGAAGAGAATTCAGTTTTATACAACCTGGAAAAAGGCCAAGTAATGAAGTTGTAGAAATTACATTGGTTTTACCCAAAGTGCGGTGCATTTTTCAGTCTGTGGAAAAATTAAAGGCAATTAAATGCTAAGTGCATTAACACCCGATGTGCGGCGCACAAATAAGCTTGTGCGACGCACTTTGGCCCTCGAAAAGAATATAAATACCCTCCTTGGATCCTTTATTTCACATATTCTTACATACAAATCCCAAGTTCGTTTACAACACTTAGAAGAAGTGTTTTTGGTGATAAAGGCCTCAAAAACCTTTGATCCAAACCACCCTTCAAACCACCATCACCATCATCAACCACCACCACTCTCCATCATCACTTTCCAGAGATTCACCACCATCCTCATACCTCATCCATATATTTCCAGAACCTAAGAACCATATACTTGTAGATCAACCTAAATTCTCAAGTCACATTCTCCCATAAAAACCCATTGCCCCTTTTCCGTCTACCATTGTTGTTGTCATTGAATTCCCAAGATATTAGTGATATATTCCGGTTGGTTACAGAAGTATAGGGTGTTGGCTTGATATTGGAATCATTGGTTGATGTTGGTATTGGTTGTTGAGTCGAATATTTGGTTATTCGATCTTTTGTTATCATACACTTTCGTTTACGAATAGTTGGTACATTCTTATTTATATTTATGATGAAATATTATGAGTTTATCATTTATAATATGGTTGTTCTAAATATGAACATGGAGTAGTTGTATTATGTTTGTTTAGGTAATATGTGATCTTGGATATTGAGTGTTTGGATATTTGTTTATTGAATTGGTAAAACATATTTAATATAAGAAAATAGGCCGAAAGGTTTCTTTTATATATGTGTTTTATCATTCCACTTACTATATTGGTTATAATAACTTATAAAGGCCGAAAGGATTTGTTGTTATTAATCTATATAATCACTCGTTATATATAAAGGCCGAAAGGATTTGTAACTTGTGTTATCTTTATTCTCTAAACTTATAAACACTATTCCAAACACTTCATTTTCTTAGTGATCATTGCCTAAACAAACAAACTTTAATTACTTGCTTGAATCATCTCTTTATTGCTTTCTTTGCATTATTCGATATATGCCCGTCTTGGTTAATTGGATACGTGACAATCATCTTAGCCTTAGCACATTAATTACAAACTGTGAAAACTTTAATTCCTGTGGAACGACATGGACTTACCTAAAAGCTATACTATACACGAATGAGTATACTTCCCGAGTGTTGTGTTTTTAGTAAAAATCAGTATTTCTAGTATTATAAATTTAAAGCTTGGAATCAGCATGTGACCTAAGAGTCCTTTCATTTAATTCTCGTATCACTTGATCTATGAGATGGTCTTTAATTTCCTTATTATTTTCTACCCTAGGTAAGACTTCGTCTAGATAATAATTTGGGTTTGGGGTTCTATCATGATTTTGAATGGCATGTTCTTCAATCATGTCATTATCTACCAAAGGTGATGTCCTGGATTTGGTAAGGCTTCATCTATGTGACCATTAAGTATCCTCTCAATTTTCAAAGTTTCTTTATTAAGTACTATGTATGCCTTTGATGTTTGTGAGTATCCTAAATAGATGTCGTTGTAGGAAATTGAGTCTTTTGAGGTAGGGTTTTCTAATGATTGGGATATAATGCATTTGCATCCAAAGACTCTAAAGTATTATAGAGAAGGCTTCCTACCTTTAAGAATATCATATGGTGTTTTATTAATAGTCTTCCTAATCAAAACCCTATTAAGTATGTATGTGGCGGTTTCTACGGCATGACACAAAAATCTTTGTGGGATGAATTGTTCATTTTTTTAACATTATATCACTCATATTTTGCAAAGTTTTAGGATTCTTTTCTTTCAACAACCTCATTAAATTTGAGGATGTGGAGGTGGCAAAAAGTTATGAGAAATTCATGTTGGTCCTTGGGGGGGGATATATATAAAAATTCAAATGACCCAAATTGAACTTCATTATCAAGTTCTCTACCATGATCCGTTCAGATTGAGATAATCGAGCGGCCAAGTAGGTTTTGTAGACTTTGACCCAATACCTTAAATTTATTAAAAGCTTCGTTTTTCGTTTTTAGAAATAATGTCCATGTATATCTTGAGTAATCGTCTACTATTACCAAAGTATAAAAATCACCCTAGTAACTTTGAATAGATGAAGGACCAAACAATCCATATGTAAATGTTCTAATACTCTAGTGGTTGAAATCATGTTTATAAGCTTATGACTAGCATGAACTCTCTTCCCTATTTACACGTGCAAACCGGAGAAAGCCTCACTAAATGATTATCAAAAATTTTCTTTTGGAGTTTCTTACTAGATTTCCTTTGAGACTATTGTTTTTTCTTGAATTAATCCATTTTCCCGCATAAGAGCATGTCATAGTCTTCTATGTCAAATGGTTGAGTTATCTACTATGGATGCATGACCAAACTTCATGTTTAGAAGTAGGAAGGATGTTACCTAGATTGAAGACCCTGCTTTTAAGTATGATATGCTTATCTTGATTTGAGGAGTATGAAATGAATAGTCTTCTATTTACATCGGTGTTATTGGTGCAACCATTATCTGTAGTTCGATGATTTGTTTGAAAGTCACGCTCATGTCATACCTAAAATTAACAATGTAACTCAAGGTTTTGGTACCCACTTGCTCTTGGGTCCGTTGTGGTTAGCAAACAAAGTGCCCAAGTCAAACATCCTTGGGTCTTAAAGTAATGCAAATAGTTTATGTAGGTCATACCTCGAGAAATCAGACCAAGGATTGTTTTGAAAATCATGGAGGTTTCGAAAGTTTGGTCCAACGCTCCGAGGTGTTTTATCCTTTGATTTGGGTAGAAGTTTTCTCTCCTTTGGAAGGTGCTATGTTGATGATATGAAGACCTTTGGTTGCTGTAAAAATTTCTTCTTTCGAAAGAGTGGTTAATTTGAAAATAAGTCTTCGGTTATATGAGTTTGAAGGTCAATATTTGGTGTGGGTAAAAGAGGTCTATGGTCAACTCGAGGTTGTGTGTATCCAAGTCCATTATGCTAGCCCGAGTGATTTCTTTGGTGTCTTGTTCCCACTCTTGTAATGGGTTCTTGGGAACCTCGAGTGTTTGCAAAATGAGTTTGACGTACTATGGGTTTAACAAAGCCATTTGACGAATTTCCGTTTTGACTTTCTTTTACAAACATTATTGGTTTGTTTAGACTTACGGAAGTGGTTTTCTTGTGTTTAGAAATGCAAACCATTTCATATATATGGGCACAACTTTTTGACGACTAAACAATCGATCAAAAACAAACCGCTATCCTTTGATTTTTTAAAAATTAAATGCTTCATACTGAAGTCTAGAAACATTGCACTTTAAAGAGTCAACCTCTTTGGTGAGTACATCACACTTTTTGCAAGGTTCAATCACCTCTTTAGATTTAACAAGTTTCTTTACTTCAAGTTCAATTTCATTGACTTTGCTAATGAGTTTTGAATGTTCTTTTTCTAGAGCGCATTTTTTTGTAAAAGTTTTTCATATGTTTTAGAAAAATCTTTGCTAAACTTTAGGAGTTCCTCGTTATCCTTTTGCAAGTAAATAAAATCTAAATCATTATTAGAAATAGATGGTTTAGGTTGTACCTTTTACTATCGATACATGTTTCTTCATTTTGAGGTTTGTTTCCATCTTCACTATTGCTCCAAGCTCCTCCGATAAATGCCTTGTTCCTTCTAGGCTTTAAACAATCGCAAATGAAGTGATTCTTGTTACCCACTGAAGACAAATTAATAAAACCGCGTTCACGACTTTAGCTTGTCGAACCAACCTTTGGTCTTCTCTTTGCATATGTCAAACTTGCCACGTTTCTTGACACCCTTTCGGATTAGTCTTCTAAAGTTTTTATCTATTAAGTTGATTTCTTCGTCTTCATTTCTTTCATCTTGAAGTATATTATTGCTACTAATTTGACCCCTAGTAACATTAACTTTGAGAGCTATTGGCATAAATTTTTTCCTATGATGGTATAGAATCCAACACCATCACTTTCTAAGGAAATCTTTTATGGAAATCAGTAAAAACCAATTGTGGAAATCTGAAGAGGGGGGGGTGGGGGGGGGGTTGGAGGGTGAATACGTATCTATATAAAAACTTAAAATATTTCGTATCAAATTATCCATCAAGTTAGATGCAATATGATAAGTGTGAATAATACATCTATATCCACTAGAACATTGATCAAAACAATACAAACACAATCACAATATAAATCTATCAATGACACAATCATCATCCAAACAATATAAGCAACAATCAACACACATATAGATCTAATGCAAATATAAATGTAAGGCGATAAGGTAAATAAAGATGTAAAGCAAAAAGTAAAAAAAGTGCAAACCGGACGCAATGATTTATAGTGGTTCAGTCATAAGCACCTCTTCGCCCTACTTCCACTCCACCCCTATACCCAACTCGAGGAGTTACTTCACTAGTCAACAAGCTCCCTTTAGGCGGAGAAAACCATACAGAAGTAGCTTACACCAATTTCTGACACTAAGCTAAATGTCGAGTTTCTAATCCTAGATGATAACTAATCTATCACAACTAACCACACTACTTCACAACAATTCACAACTTCTCTTCACCACACAACTTCACTTCACTTCACTACTTCTTCACTATGATTCATAAATTCTTCACTACGATTCATAACTTTACTTCACCTAGACACTATATACTATCAACCACAAATCTACACTAACTTACTAAGATCACCCCGATCTAACTATACTTCCTATGATCATTGATATGTGAGAAATCACATATCTTTATTATATCCAAAATGGATTTTAAATGATCAAAATGTGCAAAAATATGCTTGTATTTGTGTATTTTGTTGTTTGTGTATGTGTAGGTACGGATAATGCAAATATCACAAGAAAATGGTCAAAGCCGGACAAACACGAACACGAGAACGGATAGAGTACAAAAGAGCCGGAAGTTTCTAGCAAAAGGTCAACAAAGTCAAGTCTTGGTCAACAATAGTCAACCCACAAAATGACAAAATCCTTAAAATACCATAAAAACCCTTAATGTTAAATCATAATTCACAAATAATCCATAAACCCTAACACCGTTATCTCCTTTTTATAAAAGAGATAACGGTCGTTATCTCTTATAAAAACCTTAAACCATTTATAACCAAGCCCAAAATACCAAACCGTGGCCCATTCCTTTTATACCCGGGCCCAAGTCAAACCCCCAAATCCCTGGGTCAAACAAAGTTATAAAAAGGAAAGAAAAGGCGCGGGAAAGTCTGTTTTACTGTTCATCATCTCCTTCATTTTTACCTGAGTAAAATCAAAGGGTAAATCTCAATTGACAGCATGGAACAAAGATTCCAAGTGCTATGTGCCAACTCAGCAAAGAAACGTCACTTCAAGAGCTCTTATTGGTCAGCACTTGTCAAAAAGAAATGACAAAACACGGGATTGTATAGAAGCACACTTGAAAGAAGTAATTTGCACTGAATCCTTTGAAAAAGAAGCACAAAGCTCTGACACACGGATTGCCACGCTGGCAATCCGTGTGATCACATATTGATCCAACGGGCATAAGATGGGATCCAATGATTGCAATTAAATGGAGGGTTGAGATCAAGACTGAAGGGGAGCGTCTAACAGACTTGAGGGCCTAGAAACTTCCTTCTCCAGCTATAAATACAGGCATCTCTTCACTCACAAGAGATATCTAGGAGTAGTGATAGAGAGTAGCTTTTAGAATTAGCTTATGTAATTTTCAAATCGTTTTTAGCTTATAGATTTCTACTTAATGTAACCTTTTCTTAAGTTTGTAATCAATTTCATATTAGTAATAAAAGTTTGTTTTTCATAATTGATCAATTGTTCTTAATGTTTTACTTTGATACATAATTGCTTTGAATAAGCTCTATTTTTGTTCACATAAGCTCATAAGTTCTTTAATCTACTTAATAGCTCAACCAAGCTCTCAAAAGCTTAGTTGAGCTTATCATACTCAATCTACCCCTAAAAATTACCTCAGTTTAACATGGAAGGGAAGTCAATCATGGAAGGACTTCCATGACCTCACCAGCTATCTACGAGATATTTTGGACTAGTTGATAGCTCATTTGAGCTTAATCTTAGCCTTGTTTAGAGCAAAGGCTCCTGTAAGTTTCTTCTTTACATTCTAGCTTAAATTTATACTATTAGCTTTAATCTGCTTCATCTGCTTATTGTATGCTTATTTGTAGTTTAGATCTGCTTATTATTGCTTATTTTAATCATTTGATGCTTAATATGTTCTTTAAATAGCTTAGATTTCAATTTGCTTGTTATTTTATAAAATCTGTCAAAAAGTCCAAAAATATTAGCATAGTGTATTAGATTATTGTTCAGGCTTATTTGATTATGAAAAGTTGTTCATTAAGTTTACAATAAGCTTAATATTATCTGGTATTTGAAGTTTGATCCTTAGTTCTCATTTTTATAAGCTAAATATGTATTTAAGAGATTTAAAGGGGTGTTTGGTACAAGGCAAAACGTACTCAAGTTAGTAGCAGCTTGAACCGATTTGTCTACTATTAGATACTTTAAAATATCATATTAAGTTTTATATGAATTATATCTAAGGTCTTTGTAAAGATTTAATCAAGTTTTAACAAGTTTTGATTAGTAGTTATTAGCTATACTGTGATACAGATTCAGATTAATATGCTATTTTGATCTCTAGTTATTTCTTGCTACTTTTGTCAAGTCAATTTGCTCTTTGTTTAAGTATTAAATTATGTAGAATTCAATCTTAAGGTCTCATCAATTAGTTTTAAGAATTGTCACTTTTGTGTCCAATGCATCAGCATTAGTAAAAACAGACAAATGCCATTTTCAAAGCTGAAAATCAGCAAGCAAAAGTAGTTGGTTCAGCATATTTATTTCATACCACAATTAGTTTGTAGCCAATTATATAGTGTTAGAACTTAATTTTGTTTAAAAGCTTATTTGAAATATCTGTTTTTGAATCTGCACTTTAGCTATTTATCTTTTCATTAAAAAACCCAAAATAAGGTAAAACTGATAAGTAGCTTTTTCATTAAAGCATTTTCTTTAAAGCATTTGATATTCAAAATTGATTTTTAAAAGCTGTTTCAATGTGAGCTTTTCTAGTTAAGTTAAGGTAGTATAAGCTAGAAAATCCATAAGGATCTATTTGCATAGTTAAAAAAAAGCACCAAATTACTAAGTTTGTCTGGATTGGTTTTCAGTTTTCACTAATGCTAATTTTAATCCTCACTTAATGGCTTGCTTCTTATGCTTAATTTCCAGGTTATAGATTATTTATTAAGTTCAGGAATTAAGTTAGTTTAGCTTATCTTAAGTTGTCCTTAGCTATTAAGTATAAAGTGAAAAGCAGCTTTAAGAATAAAGCTAGCAGTACAAACTCCTAAGTTAGTACTAGCCGTGCTTATTCGAGCTCAATCTTCTTTGCCTGTATTTTTGAATCATTCTTTTCATAATTAAGCTTATTAGGTTTAAGTATAGTTTATAAGTTGCTTATTATGCTAGGCATAAGCTTATTTTAAGCCTCTTAGTTTGCTTAAGTTATTCATAAAATTCAAAAGGAGAAGTTTTATTTAATCTGTTAGCTTTCCACTGTTTTCTAGCTTATTTAGAGAGTTTTCAAAAATAAGTATACTTTATATTAAGAATTGATAGTTTTCCAGCTTTTCTACAATTTTTGCTTATATTCAACGTTTTGCAAAATAAAAAAAGGGGGAAGAAGGGAAATCGTGGGTGAGCAAGGCTCGAACCCACGACCTCAACCTTCCTCAACCCTTTTATAAACCTCACAACACACACACAAAAACCACAACCAACCTAGCCCTAGGGACTTTTTCATTCTTTCTTTGCAAAATTAATTTCTTATACACATTTAGGCATTTTTAGATAATAAGCAGATTTGTCTTATTTCTCAGCTTTATCTCGATAAGCTGTGTTTGCAAATCTTATTTTTCCTAGATTCCTCATTGTTCAAGCTATTTTTTGTAATTTTTTCAAGATTTTTATAAATAGTTTAGTATTTTTAAACATTTAATTTTGTTAAAATCATTTTTAATTCATAAAAAATTATAAAAAAGTCAAAAAAAAAATATAATTCTTTTTTAGAAAATTTTCTTTTAACATTTAGGACTTAGAAAAATTAGATTTGCGTTCGTAGGGTTAAAATTGCAAAATCTTGTTTTTTAAAGAACAGGATTGAATCCCGTTCTTGTTTTCTTTACGTTTTTAGCTTTAAACACCTTCGTTTTTATTATAGTTCCCTATGTTCTAGGTTTTAGTCAATTAAATCTTATAAAAATCAAAAAGATCATTGTAGGATTTATTTTTGTTGATTTAGGATTTTTAGGTCCCGTTTAGGAGTCCCAATTTGCGTTTTTAGTTAAAATTTATTTTCCCGTATTGATTTCTCGTAGTTAGGTTTAATTGTTCCTTTATTTACTCGCTATTAGGATTTTAGAAAACAAATCATCTTTGAACCAATTCAAATCATTGTCCAAATAACAAACGTGGTCTCAATTTCATAAATCTTTGGGAAAACGACCCGGTAATCACTTACCGGTTAAAACGTGTAGTATTTTTGTAAGATTTTTCCTACTACCTTTGTCCTCATGTAAGTTTGGAATTTTTCAATACTTTGGATCTTATTATACGTAATAATTGACTTGCGACAATTTTTGGTGGCCAGGTTACCGGGGATTTTGTGAATTAAGATTCCTTCGTTTGTCAGTTTGACCGATCGTGATTTGGAGAACCTATCGTCATTCGAAAGATACGTTTTTAAGAAAAAATCAAAACACAAAAAAAAGAAACAGAAAAAAAATTAAAAAGTAAAACAAGAAATATTTTCTTTTATATTTAGTATAAGTAGAAGAAGTATTACTAGAGAAAAATACAAAAAAATTTTCACGTTTACCCCGATTTTTTCGATTTTTTTCTTGTGAATTCATAAGAAAAATAAAAAAATTTAACCAAGTTGGTAAAAGAACACCAACAAATAATACCTTCAACTGAGGTATTATCCATCAATAAGTTCTCGAACCTAAGATTAATTTTTTTACCGTTTGTGTCACTTACGAAAAAGGCGCACCTCTTTTGTAAAATTTATTTTACTTAAGAGAGTTACCCTAAGTTTGTAGATTATTCGGTAAACAAAAATATTTTCTTTTTCTTTTATTATTTTATTTTATTTAGTGCATGCGCACTAGAAATTCTAATTTTCCAAATAATTCAAACGTAACCATTCTGAGACGTCGAAATAAAGGACGTGCTCCAAACATAGTCGAACCCGAGCTTCGTACTATCGTTGCACCAATGGCGGAACGAACAATGGAAGAGCTACTTCGAGCACCCACAGAAGGGTACAGAGAAGCTATCGTTTTACCGGAAATTAATGCGGATCATTTTGAGATTAAAACAAATTTGTTACAATTGGTTCAAGCAAACCCGTTTCACGGTTTAGAGAACAAAAATCCTCATGCTCATATTAATAGTTTCAAAAGGATTACTTCGACTCTACGATTTAGGAATGTGCCAAACGATGTGATTAAGCTAATGATGTTTCCATATTCACTCGAGGGGGCTGCTAAAACTTGGTACGAGAAAGAACCTCCTAATTCAATCTTGACTTGGGAGGATCTCGTTACCAAATTCGTGAATCAATTTTTCCCTCCTTCGAAGACCACTCACTTAAAGAATAAAATCTCTCGTTTTACCCAAAAATTCGATGAGTCTTTTAGTGAAGCGTGGGAACGATTTAAGGAAATGCTTAGAGCTTGTCCCCACCATGGATTTACGGAGTTAACCCAAGTTGATACCTTTTATAACGGTTTAAACGACAACGATCAAGACTCCTTAAATGCCGCGGCGGGTGGAAATCTTTTGAGTAAGACGACTAGAGAGGCTTTGAATATAATTGAAAACAAATCAAAAGTGCGTTATTCACGAAACAAACCAAATGCTTCTAGGATGAATACGACTTCTAGGGAAAGTGTTAGTAAGACGGATGAGAGAATTGATAAGCTTGCGGATCAACTTTCGACCTTAGTCGAGATTGTTTCTACGAAAGTTGTCACTCCCGCTCCAATCAAAGCGGTTGAGGAAACTTGCGTTACTTGTGGTGGTGCCCATTCTTGGTATAATTGTCCGACTACCGATAACAATCAAGCTAGTGTTTGTGCGACTACGGGTACTTACAATCAAGTTGCCCCTCCGAACCGAGTTAGTAACCAAATGGCACCACCCGGTTTTGCTCCGGTGCAAAACAATGGTCAAAATAGGTTTAATCAAAATCAAGGTCAAGGGAATAATTTTAATCGGGGAAATAATTTTCATGGTAATCAAGGTTTTCAAGCTCAAAATAATCATGCTCCGAATTTTCAAAATCAAGGATTTCAAAACCAACCTTTTCAAGTGCCTAATAATCAAGTTCAACAAGAGTTTTCAAATGATTTTTCGAGTTACAAGAGGAATAACGATCAAATGATGAGAAACATGCAAAATCAAATCAACTCGTTGAAAGGAGACCTTAAGAATGAAATTCAAAACACGATAAAATCTCAACAAGCCGTCATGATGAATCAACAAACTACCTTTCAAAATAATTTGCAAAACATGATATGTGGATTGTTTCAAAACCAAACCTCAACTTCGGGTACTCTTCCGAGTAATACCATTCCAAACCCGAAGGGTGAGATGAAAGCGATCACTACTCGAAGTGGTGTTGCTTACGAGGGACCCTCGATTCCTACTAATCCTTCTCCTAAAAAGGTAGTGGAACGAGAAACCGAGGAGACAACGGATAAGGAGCAATCTAATTTCCAAGGAAGTACCGCTCAAATCCACCTCTGGTTATCCCCACTCCCATTTCGGATGCCGATGTTCCGAAGAGTTTACCTAAGCCAAATATTCTATATCCTTCTCGACTTAACCAAGAAAAATTTCATGAAAAAGCTTCGTATCAAAAAGAGAAGATTTTTCAAATGTTTTAAGATTTGCGTTTTGACATAAGTTTCGCGGATGCTTTGTTTTTGATGCCAAGATTTGCTCCTACGATTAGAATTTGCTCATGAATAAGGAAAAGTTGCTTGAATTAGCTAAGATACCGTTGAACGAGAATTGCTCGGCGATGCTCCTCAAAAAGCTTCCCGAAAAGCTTGGAGATCCCGGCAAGTTTCTTATTCCATGCAATTTTCCGGGAATGGATGTATGTCACGCCTTGGCCGATCTTGGCGCGAGCATAAATCTTATGCCTCTTTCCTTTTGGAAAAAGCTTTCCCTACCCGAACTTACACCAACTCGGATGACTTTAGAGTTAGCGGATCGATCCATAACCCATCCTAAAGGACTCGCTGAAGACGTTTACGTTAAAGTAGGAAAGTTCCATTTTCCTACCGACTTTGTTGTTGTTGATTTCGAAGCCGATCCTCGAGTACCTCTCATACTTGGGAGATCCTTTTTGAGGACCGGTCGTGCTTTAATTGATGTTTATGGAGAAGAAATAACCCTTCGGGTTGATAACGAAGCCGTCACTTTTAATCTAGATCAAACCACGAGATACTCCTCTACAAATGATAAGTCGGTAAACCGAATTGACATCATTGATGCAGTTTGTGAGGAGTATGCTCCGGAATTGCTAGGATTTTCTAATTCTTCGGGTGGCAATCCCACCCCTACGTTTGAGTCGTTTACTTCCGAATTCATTTTTGAAGAAATCGAAGCTTATCTTAAGGACGATTCGATTTCACCGGAAATTGATTACGCTGATTGCAATCCGGAGGAAGATATTTGTTTGATCGAAAAATTGTTAAATAATGACCCGTTTCAACTTCCTCCGATGGACCTTAAACAAAGTGAAGTGACCAAGGCGAAATCTTCAATTGAAGAGCCTCCGGAATTAGAATTAAAAGATTTACCGTCTCACTTGGAATATGCGTACTTGGAAGAAAACGACAAGTTACATGTGATTATTGCAAAAGGTTTAAACGATGATGAAAAGGATGCTTTTTTAAAAGTGCTCAAATCTCATAAATGGGCCATTGCTTGGAAAATCACCGACATCAAGGGTATCGACCCTCGTTTTTGTACACACAAAATCTTGATGGAGGATGATTACAAACCCACGGTGCAAAGTCAAAGACAGGTTAACCCAAAAATTCATGAGGTAATAAAAAAGGAGGTCCTAAAACTTCTTGATGCCGGTATGATTTACCCGATCTTCGATAGCCCAAGGGTTAGTCCAGTGCATTGTGTTCCCAAGAAAGGAGGAATAACCGTTGTTGCTAATGAAGAGAATGAATTAATTCCGACACGTTTAGTTACCGGGTGGAGAGTTTGTATCGACTATAGGAAGTTAAATGAAGCAACTCAAAAAGATCATTTTCCATTGTCGTTTATGGATCATATGATAGAAAGATTAGCCGGGAATAAGTTTTATTGCTTTCTAGATGGATTTTCAAGGTATTTCCAAATACCAATAAATCCCCAAGACCAGGAGAAAACTACTTTCACATGCCCGTATGGAACTTTCACGTACCGTCGCATGCCATTTGGTTTATGTAATGCTCCCGGTACTTTTCAACGGTGTATGATGGCCATATTCCATGATATGATCGAAAAGACTATGGAAGTGTTTATGGATGATTTCTCGGTTTTTGGGGATAGTTTTGATTCATGCCTCTCCAATTTAGAAAAGATGCTAAAACGGTGTGAAGACACAAATTTAGTTCTTAATTGGGGAAAGTGCCACTTTATGTGTAGAGAAGGAATTGTGTTAGGGCATAAAAGTTCAAAGTCGGGAATTAAGGTCGATCATGCTAAAGTCGATGTTATCGCTAAGCTCCCTTACCCGACTACCGTTAAAGGTGTTAGGAGTTTCCTAGGTCATGCATGTTTTTACCATCATTTTATCCAAGACTTTTCTAAAATAGCTAGACCAATGACTCACCTTCTTGAGAAGGAAACACCGTTTGTGTCTATGGATTGAATGATGCTTTTCAGACTCTTAAAAGAAGCTTACAGGAAGGCTCTAATCTTAGTTGTTCCGGATTGGAACCTACCTTTCGAACTCAGTGTGATTCAAGTGATTTCGCGATTGGTGCCGTTTTAGAACAACGAAGATCGAAGCACTTTCAGCCTATACATTACGCGAGTAAGACAATGACAGGCTCAAATTCATTACACTACCACGGAAAGGGAAAATGCTTGCCGTTGTGTATGCTTTGAAAAGGTATTTTTTTGACTCATATCTTGTTCTTATCTAAAGCATAGTGAATACGATCACTCGGCTTTAAATTCTCTTTGAATAAACAAGACGCCAAGCCGCAGGTTTGCTCCGGTGGGTCCTTCTCCTACAAGAATTGATATCACCATCCGTGATAAAAAAGAAGTGAGAACTGACGGCAGATCATTTATTGACTTGCGAGTCCTCATAAGGATGTGTTGAAAACAAGGGACATACATGAATATTTTCCTTAGAAAAATCATTAGAGTTATTTTCTAGTGAAAGTACCCCATGGTTTGCGGACTATGCAAATACCATGCGGGAATTTATCATATTAAGAATGACAACTCAACCAAAAGAACGAAGTTTTTCAGGGTTAAACCATTTTTATTTTTCGGGGACGATCCTTATCAGTTTTGTATATGTGCGGATCAATCATTCGAAGGTGTGTGCATGGACAAGAAGCTTTTGAATACTCAAAGCGTGTCATGTAGGACCCACCGGTGGCTCATAGTGTCAATACTCACCGCTCGAAAGTATTTGATGCTCGTGTTCTTTTGGGCCAACCATATATTGAGATGCCCAATTCGATGGATCAAATCTTAGTTACGTGTCAAAAACAAGGCAAAATTTTCACAACGAGATGAGAATCCTCAATAGACTTATCCAGTTTGTGAAATTTTTGATGTATTGAGGTATCGATTTATGGGCATTTCCATTCTTCCACATGGAATTAAAAACATCCGCGAAGCCGTTGATATCTTTCAAAAATGGTGGTTGAAGCAAAAGTGCTCCCCACAAAATGATGCTAGAGTTGTAGTTAAGTTTTTGAATCCCTTTTTGTCGGTTTCGGAACACTAGGCGCTATGATATATGATCGTGGGACCATTTTTGTAATGATCAGTTTGTTAAAGTAATGTCTAAGTATGGGGTCACTCATCGTTTGGCTACCACTTATCACCCTCAAACGAGTGGTCAAGTAGAGGTGTCCAATCGAGGTTTAAAACGTATTCTAGAAAGGACGGTTGGAGAAAACCGTGCCTCATGGTCCGACAAATTAGACGACGCTTCGTGGGCATTTCGTACCGCATATAAGACACCGATTGATTGTATGCCTTACAAGTTAGTGTACGGAAAGTCTTGCCATTTACCTATCGAGTTAGAGCATAAAGCATATTGGGCTTTGAAACATTCTAATTTTGATCTTAAAACCGCGGGTGATCACCTTAAGCTTCAACTTAATGAACTTAATGAGCTTCGTGGTCAAGCTTACGAGAATTCTTTGATTTATAAAGAGAGGACGAAGAAGCTTCACGACTCAAAGATCAAAAACCGCATTTTTAATGTTGGTGATCGAGTTTTACTCTTCAACTCGTCTTAAGATATTCTCCGGAAAGCTTAAAACTCGTTGGTCAGGACCTTTCACCATCACTAAAGTTTTTCCATACGGAACCATTGAGTTATCTCAACCCGATGGTCCAAACTTTAAGGTGAATGGTCATCGTGTGAAGTATTACTTCGGAGGAGACTTACCACCCAAGGTAGTCCAAGATCTCCACACTTTCTCCAAGGACGAATGAATTTGGGGATCGAGTCAAGCTATATGACTCGGTTACCAAAAACAAAGCGCTTCGTAGGAAGCACCCCATGCTTATCCATTTTTCTTCTTTCTTATTTCTATTGTGAGTGAGGAGTCTTGTACTCTTCCGATTCTCGTTGTTTGTACTTGTGATTGTTTGCAGGATTGACCAAAAAAATTTTGAAGACTCTCGTGTTCGGTGTTTTATCCCGGTCCACTAGAGCTTCCTAGCCTTTGCTTGCCATTAGTTTGGGGAAATCCGATATCCTAAAGATTATTATCGACTAACATTTATCTTCTAGCATACTTGATAAACGGCTTGAGATTTTTGTGATACTTTCTTTAGGCTTAAGTTATGCATTCGACCTTTTTGAGTTCTAATATGGGGTTTTTAAGTCTTAGGCTAGGAAACATTGAGGACAATGTTTAATTTTAGTATGGGGTAGTATATCTTCGATATGATCTTACCTATCTTTGCCCGTTGTTCTCACGTACTCTGTTTTCCCACCAAAATTTTAAAAAAATATGAAAAATTTTAAAACTTAAAAAAATAAAATAAGTGTTTTGTCACAATTTTGACTTTCCTACTGGGTAAAATAAGAATAAATTTTGACCCGATCGAGCGTGTTGAGCTCTAGCTTGTTCCTTAACTTTTAGGTTAAGCATTCGCGAAAATTCGCGAAGAACGAAAAATGATAGAGTTAAGTATGAGTGGGATGCTAAAAAAGAATTATTTTGAAATCTTAAGAGCTCATGTATGTAATTTGTGGCTTTTTCTCCTATAAGCTTTAACCAGATTAATAATACGTGCTATTTTTGGAGATTAAACTTAAATCAACAATTTTTATGTAATATATAGCAAAAATTTTAGTCTTAGTTCAATCTTATACTTGAATTTTTTTAAAAGAAGTCTTCTCTATATAAAGTAAAAAAAATAAAAAATAATAATAATAATAATCAAAATATATAATAATAATAAAAGCTGTGGGCTGATAAAAGTTTACTGCCTCTTGCCGGCTCACAACCGATGTGGTAGTCTTCTAAAGAAAACCCATAGTAAGAATAAAAATCCGAGACTGATAAAAGTTTGCTGCATCTTGCCGGCTCACAACCGATGTTGCAGCCTTCTAAAAGGTCGAGGGTTATAATTGCATAAATGTTATGTTTAATTTTGAATTAATAAATAAATCTCTTTTTGTTAAATTTAAATATGCTTTTGAATTTTTGACTATTCTATTTTAAGTTTTTATATACGGGAAACTTGAGAGTTTTTGAAACCTAAGGTCCGTGAGTCCCGATACTAGTCT
>BQNB010102928.1:0-13442 GCA_026074375.1 Tanacetum coccineum | reverse complement strand
GAAGAAAGACAAAATGTGGAGTTAAGTACTAGAGAAAAGCTTATAATAGATGATATAATTCGGGATAAAAATGCACAGTCTGTGGATTTTGAAAAGGAAATTAACTCTCTTAAACAAACTCTTTCTGAACAATTAAAGGAAAATGAATCGTTAGTAACAACATTTAATGTTTTCAAAAATGAATCCAAGGAAAAGGAAGCTAAGAATATTGATAAAGAAATTGCTTTGGAAAAGAAAGTTAAAGAACTGGACAATATTGTTTATAAAATGGGTTAATCTGCGCAAACTATGCGTATGCTTACCAAACTACAAGTTTTCTATGATAACAACCTTAAACAAGCTCTTGGTTTTTAAAATCCTTTCTATCTTAAGAAAGCTCAGCTGATTAGGCCAATGCTTAATGATGGTAGTGTTATTGCTAAGGAAACCAATATGATTTCAATTGCTGATTCAGAAGAGATTTTGATGCATGAGGAAGAGAGTCGATCTAAAATGATTTTAAAACAAAGTGATCCAATGGTTTTAGAAAAGAAAGTTAACATTAAACCAATTAAATATGCCGAGTTAAATCGATTATTTGAAGATTTTGGTAAACGTTTTGTTCCACAACAAGAACTGTCTAATGAACAAGCTTTCCAGTTACAAACTTCACACCCTAATACTGACCAATCTGCTTCCTCGCCTGTCAAAATTGAGGCTCCTCGAGAACTTCCTAAGGTAAGCCTGGTTAATACAAGCCTTAAAAAGCTTAAATACCATCTTGGCTAATTTGACAATGTGGTGAAAAAGTGGATTACACTTGATGCTTTAACAGAAGGGGACTGGGGGTTTGAACACACTAAAGCTGTTTTTCTAAAAGAAATAATTCCATTTTTAAAGTCCTTAAAAGACATATTTAATGTTTTTGATAATGATCTTTTAAATGAGGTAACAGAAGTACAAACAGTTTTTAACCAGATGGAAGCTGCTGTTCACCAATATTTTGTAGACAAACAGTGTTTTGAAATTCAAAAGAAACAATTTTTGATTAAAAACGATTGACTTTTGGATCAAATCATTTCTCAAGATATTGTTAATATTGTTGTGAATTCTTCTGTGGATATGAATACTTCTGTGAATGTGAATTCTCCTGTTCCTTTGAATGATTCTGTGAATTATGTTAAAAAGTGCAACAAGTGTCTGGAACTTGAAGCTGAGCTTATCAAACATCACAACATGGTTGAAAAAGATGAGTATAATAAACTTTCAAAAAGCTATTCTCAACTAGCAGCATTGCATTTCTCTTGAACTTGCAATGCAACTCAATAGAGAAATCTTTCAAAAGAATAACACATCTGTGAACCAAACTAAACCTACATTTAATCAAATGTTTGAATTGAATAATTTGAGAGCTGAGCTTCAAGCAAAAGACATAATAATAAAGAAATTGAAGACACAAATTAAGTGTGTGCCTAAAACTTCTAATAGTGAAAGTGTGAAAAGGGACTCAGATGAGATTGAGACCATTAATATTGAACTGGAACATAAGGTGTCAAAACTAATTGTTGAAAATAAGCATTTGAAACAGACTTATAAACAGCTTTATGACTCAATTAAACCAACATGTGTTCGTGTAAAAGAACATAGTGACGCTTTAATTGATCAATTGAACAAAAAGTCTGTTGAAAATTCTGATTTAAATGCCCAACTTCAGGAAAACGTTATTGTCATAACAGCATTAAAAGATGATCTTAGGAAATTAAAAGGAAAAGGCATAGTTGATAATGTTGCCCAAGCATCAAAAGCTACCGCTATTGCTTCAGGAATGTATAAGCTTGACCCAATTACATTGGCTCCTAGGGATAAGAATAATAAGGAAACTCACACATACTACCTCAAGCACACTATAGAACAAGCTGCTATTCTTAGTGAGATCGTTGAACAAGCTAAATCACTAAATTCTTTAGATAGTGCATCTTACACTGCATGTAAGTATGTTAAGCTGATTCAAGAAGTGCTAGGCTATGTTAGAGATACTTGCCCTGATATTCACAAACCTAGTAAGAAATTAGTTGCGGTCACGCCTATCAACAAGAAGAAAACAGTTAGGTTTACTGAACTTGTCATATCATCAAGCACATCCCAAAAATAGTTAGACTCTTTCCAAACACAGGCAAAACAGACAACTAACAATTCTGTGTTAACTTCTACAGAAGTAAGCTGGTCTACTAAATCTAGCAGGTCAAAGTCTACAGACAATAAAAAGAATGATAGGATCCTGCAGATTTTAAGTAGTACCCAGAAGAAGAATAAAATAAAAGACTACTCTAGGATCGTTAAGTCTAGTTTGAATAAACCGAATTGTGCAGCATTCCAAATTAAATACAAATTCTAAGCTAATGTACGTTAAATGTAATAGATCTATGTTTGATGCTGCACATGAATTGTGTATTCTTAAATTTGTTTTTGAAATGAATGCGTGTTCCAAATCTAAGTCTATTAAGAAAGAAGAATGGAAACCTACAGGAAAAGTGTTTACTAAAATTGGATATAACTGGAAACCTACAGGAAAAGTGTTTACTAAAATTGGATATAATTGGAAACCTACAGGAAGGACTTTCACTTTAGTTGGAAATGTGTGCCTTTTAACTAGGATTACCACCACTAATAAAGTGCCTCATAGGGAACCTATTCCTTTAGAAGTAGTTGCACAAGAACCTGTAGTAACTAAGGTTTATACCAGGAGACCCAAGGTACCTAAGACTGTTAGTTTCAATAGCAAACCTAAGACTACAAAATCTATGATTTCTAACAAAAAGGAACCTGGTACTTCTTGGGGATCAAATACTTCAGTTTTTCCATCTTCTTCTTCTCTTGTCAATCTCAGGTTGTCCAAATTGTTTTGTGGTATTTGGACTCCGAATGCTCAAAGCACATGACCGGAGATTGCTCTTAGCTCACCAATTTTGTTCAAAAGTTTCTCGGTATAGTCAAGTCCGGTAATGACCAGATTGCAAAGATTATGGGATATGGCGATTATCAGATAGGGAATGTCATAATTTCAAGGGTTTATTATGTAGAGGAACTCAGACACAATCTATTATCAGTTGGTCAATTCTATCAAGATCTCGAGAAACTAACCTTTATACATTGTCAATTGGGGATATGATCGCGTCTTCTCCAATTTGTCTCTTGTCCAACGCCTCAAAGACCAAATCGTGGTTATGGCACTGACGATTGTTACATTTGAACTTTTGTGCTATTAATCATTTGGCAAGACATGGTCTTGTACGAGGTCTTCCTAAATTAAAATTTGAAAAAGATCATATGTGTTCGGCATGTGCAATGGGCAAAAGCAAGAAACAATCACGTAAACCTAAATCTGAAGACACCAATCAGGAAAAACTATATCTTCTGCACATAGATCTTTGTGGGCCTATGCATGTTGCAAGTATAAATGGGAAAAATTACATCCTCGTCGTTGTGGATGATTAATCTTGGTTCACTTGGGTGAAGTTTCTAGCATCAAAGGATGAAGCTCCTTATTTCATAATAAAGTTTCTGAAGATGATACAAGTTAGATTGAATACACCTGTCAGGAACATTCATACAAATAATGGAACTGAGTTTGTCAATCAAACTCTGCGTAGCTATTATGAGAGTGTTGGTATCTCTCATGAAACATCGGTTGTGCAATCTCCATAACAAAATGGTGTCTTTGAAAGGTGAAATTGTACCCTTGTTGAAGTCGCTCGAACAATGTTAATCTATGCAAAAGCTCCTATATTTCTATGGGTCGAGGAAGTCGCTACCGCATGTTACACCCAAAACCGATCCATTATACGACGTCGCCATATAAAAACTCCTTATGAGCTCTTACATGACAGAAAACCCGATCTATCTTACCTTCATGTCTTTGGTGCCCTTTGCTATCTAACCAATGATCATGAAGATTTGGGAAAACTTCAAGCTAAAGCTGATTTAGGTATTTTCATTAGATATGCACCCAAGAAGAAAGCTTACCATATCTACAACCGACATACCCAAAAAATCATTAAAACTATCCATGTCGATTTTGATGAGTTGGCGGCTAAGGCTTCTGAACAACTCGGTTCAGGACCCTGGCTTCAATCATTGACTCTTGCAACATCCAGTTTAGGACTCGTTACAAAACCTATTCCTTAACAACCTTGCAATCCACCTAAAAGAGATGATTGGGATCGTTTGTTCCAACCTATGTTCGATGAATACTTTAATCCTCTAACTATTGTTGTCTCTCTAGTTCCAGTTGCTGCTGCACCAAGAGCTGTTGATTTAGCCGATTCACTCGTGTCTACGTCAATTGACCAAGATGCTCCATCAACAAGTATCCCATCAACACAAGCACAAGAACATTCTCCAATTATTTCTCAAGGTCTTGAAGAATCACCAAAAATGCCACATTTTCATGATGATCCACTTCACGAATCCTTTCATGAAGACTCGACTTCTCAAGGATCATCATCTAATGTGATACCAATCCACACTCCATTCGAATCACTTGGTCGATGGACTAAGGATCATCCTATAGCAAATGTAATCAGAGATCCTTCTCGTTCTATTTCCACGAGAAAGCAACTCGAAACTGATGTCATGTGGTGTTATTTTAATGCCTTCCTAACTTCTGTAAAACCAAAGAACTTCAAACAAGCAATGACCAAACCATCTTTGATCGATGAAATGCAAGAAGAAAATCATGAATTTAAAAGACTACAAGTTTGGGAATTGGTGTCGCGTCCAGCTAAAGTCATGTTGATCAAACTAAAATGGATTTATAAGGTCAAGACGGACAAATTTGGGGGAGGCTCGATCACTCCTTACGCAGTCTAGTGGTGGTGCTAGATACTGCGTGTTCGAGTGTGTGTGATTCTGGGCAAGAGGAGGGAATCGATTTCGAGGAATCATTTGCACCGGTTGCAAGAATAGAGGCCATCCGTATCTTCATAGCAAATGCATCCAACAAGAATATGACGATTTTCCAAATGGATGTCAAAATAGCTTTCTTAAATGGCAAGCTCAAAGAAGAGGTCTACGTGTCTCAACTAGAAGGATTTGTTGATCAGGATAACCCATCACATGTGTATAAGCTCAAAAAGGCCCTATACATACTCAAATAAGCACCACGTGCATGGTACGACATGCTGTCAAGTTTCCTTATTTCTCAACATTTATCCAAAGGTTCAGTTGATCCAACACTCTTTACATGGAAAGTAAGAAACGACTTATTAGTGGTACAACTTTATGTTGACGATATAATATTTGCATCCACTAATACTGCTTTGTGTAATAAGTTTGCTAATCTGATGACCACTAAGTTCAAGATGTAGATGATAGGGCAGATGTCATTCTTTTTAGGATTACAAATTTCTCAAAGTCCCAGAGGCATCTTCCTAAACCAATCAAAATATGATTTGATTTCTATTACAAAAATTATGTTTGCGAACTCAGTTTGCTGTAGACACACCTATGGTAGAAAAGAATAAAGTGGATGAAGATCTACTGGGGACACCAGTTGATGCTACACTTTACCGTGGCATGATTGGATCCCTCATGTATCTGACATCTAGTAGACACGACCTTATTTATGCAGTCTGCTTATGTGCCAGGTGTCTGGTAATGCCTACCAAAAAGCACTTAAATGCGGTTAAACAGATCTTTCGATACCTAAAGGGAACCATTAACATGGGTCTTTGGTACTCAAAGGATACCGGTATGTCTCTAACAGCATATTCAGACGTAGATCATGCGGGGTGTCAGGACACTAAACGCAGTACATCAGGAAGTGCTCAATTCTTAGGTGATAAACTTGTTAGATGGTCTTCCAAGAAGCAAAAAAGCACTGCGATCTCGAGTACAGAGGCTGAATATATTGCCTTATCTGGGTGTTGTGCTCAAATCCTATGTACTGCGACAACAAAAGTGTAATTGCTCTATGCTGCAACAACGTTCAACACTCAAGAGCAAAGCACATCGATGTACGCTACTATTTTATAAAGGAGCAGGTGGAGAATGGAATAGTGTAACTCTACTTTGTTAGGACGGAATATCAACTGGCTGACATCTTCACCAAACCCTTGCCATGAGAAAGATTCAATTTCTTGATCGAAAAGCTCGGTATGAAAAGCATGTCTCCGAAAATGCTAAAATGTCTGACACAGAAAGAGGACGAGTAAAAGTGGTTACTCGGGGTATATCCTGTATCATATGTACATAAGAAAACATAAAGACACAAAAATATTTTTCTTTTATATAAATTTTTTCAAAAAGAAAATTAAAAATTAAAAAAATCTGGAAAAATTATAAAAAAATAAGTTTCTTAGCATGTCTCCTTTTTGTTTATTTTTCTGAAAATCGATAACATTTACGGCCTTACAAATGTCATTTAATAATGATACGAGGCTGTAAATGAAGTTCGAGTAAAAGTTCTAATCGCTTTTAAACATGCCAAAATGGCTTGCTATTATTTCTGATAGCAACCCGGTCATCATCTTAAAGGCAAGTATTTCAAAAAGAAAAATTGACCTTATAACGGGAATTTAATTTCTCGGGAATGAATTACTTCATATTCATTCAAAGGCTTGTGTTTACTTTGCAACACAACCCGTGCTTCCTGTATTCCATAAGTGTACATGTCAGTGCGCTTATGTATTAAAATAAGAGAAATCTTATTTTTTTATGGTGTTGTTTTTTAAAATTAAATATTAATATCAGAAATTCATCAGAAAATCATTTTCAAAGACATTTGACCACTCAAACAACGACTACAGCTTTTTAAATAGAAAACGGGTCATTGTTTGAGGGGGAGAAAATGTCAAATATCTTCTTCATAAAATCAGTTTGTGATAAATGGAAAAATGTTTTAAACAATAACGGGTTAACAATTAAAGGGGAGCTAATTAAGTTTAACATATTTTGTGCCTTATATGTTATGTGCTTATGCCTTTTAGGGAGTAAATAACAAAAATAAGTTGCTAGGTAGGGTAGTTAAAACTTTAGGGACTAAGGGTGCCATTTGTTAAACTTATCCATGCCTTAGATAACTTAGTTAAGAAAAATGCACAAGGTCTAGAAGTTCAAGGGGTATTTGTGTCAAACTCTTAAAGTTCAAACACAAGCACCCCCTTTGCCCTGTTCATATAACACACACACATACAAAACACTCAAACTCATTTCCCTCTCCCCATTGCAAATTTTTGTCCAACCTTCAACCATCAAAATCAGTCATTTTCAAGCTAAAGGTATAAATATAAAGATGTTCCCTACACCCTAAACAACTTATTTCTCAAAGGAATGAGGTTGAATCACGCTTTTTAAGTTTGAAAACCCTAGAAATTGATCTGGGGTTCTTCAAAATCAAAAGTGGGTGAAAACCTAAATTGGTTGAGGGGTTTTGTTCGTCTAAGGGTGTACATTACTCGCTTAAAGCAGTTTTGAATATAGTTAACATATTATGTATTTTTGATTGATTCTTGTGTGCGAAAATTAGGGATATAGGTAGAACATGTAATAAGTTAGTGGGTTTGTGTTTAGAAAGTATTAGAATCCATCATTGTATGCATTAAAGCAGTTATAACCCTTGTTTGAACATTAATTAAACTTCTTTAAGTGATTCATGAGACTTTGAGTTAATTTTGAATTTCATGGAAATTTCAGTGGTTAAATCTTGTTTGAAATGGTTCATATGTTGTTATGTGTTGCTAAGTTTCTTGTTTGAATGATTTGTGATGCTTAAAAACACTAAGTTTATAATCTTGAAAAACTGAGGCAAACTAAGCATGTATGAAGGAGGCGAGTTAATCACTCCTTCAGGAGGCGATTAAATCACTCCGATTTTTAATGCATAAAACACAAAGTGTATAAATTTGAAAATCCAAGGCGAATTAAGCAATCACAGAAGGAGGCAAATTAATCCTCCTTTTGGAGGTGAATTAATTCCCCCTTAAGGAGGCGAATTAGTCCACCCCTTTAGGAGGCGAATTAGTCCTCCCCCTTAAGGAGGCGAATTAGTCCACCCTTTTTGGAGGCGAATTAGTCCACCCCTTTAGGAGGCGAATTAATCCTACCTCTTAAGAAGGCGAATTAAACCTACCTCTTATAGAGGCGAATTAATCTTGTCATATTGGAGGCGAATTAATATACTCCTTTAGGAGGTGATTTACAACATAATTTAGGAGGTGAATTAAAATTGGTTAATTTTGCAATCTAAACAAAATTTGTTAAATGCCTGTCTGTCATTAAATAGAATGCCATATAGTGTCATATATAAACTTGATTATATATAAACTGTATAGGAAAATTCTTAGCAGAACCATGACTACCAATGCTCAACAAATTGCCCTGGACAATGCCCTAGTTGCTCCGGAAAACCGACGTGTCATTGGCAAATGTAACATGAGGATCAACCTAGGAATGAAACCAAAGGAACCTACTTATCAAGTAGTGTTGGATGCCCTTGCTCTTACAATATGCTATCCCTCATTTCTTATCACTGCTGAAGTTCCAGTCATCTACATGCATTAGTTTTGGGCTACCGTCAACAAACACAATGCATTATATCGGTTCAAGATCGACAACAAAAGGTTTTCTGTGAATGTTGGAGTGTTCAGAGAAATTCTCAACATATGTCCTATGATTCCGTGTCAAGAATTCGATGAACCTCCATCTGAAGAGGAAGCTCTATCTTTTATCCGTGAACTTGGTCATTCTAGAGAGAGATCAAATACACCACTGATGTAATTGTTGATCATTTGCATCAATCATGGTGAACCTTTGCATCAATCATCAACAAATGTCTTTGTGGGAAGGTATCTGGTCTTGATAAGATACGACTCTCTAAAGTACAACTACTTTGAGGAATGTACTATAAGAAGAATCTGGATTTTGTTGCTTTAATATAGGAGGACTTGGATTACCAGACTGACAACAAAGACTCTAAGAAACAAGACAAGATGTTCTATCTTAGATTCATGAAGATATTCATTCATCACTTCCTCAAAAAAGATAAGTCAATCTTAATGAGAAATAAAACGTTCACGCACACTGCTCGGGATGACAGCTTACTAGTTACTATGAGATTCGTCTCCAGACATGAAGACACTCAAGTATATGGTGCTATTCTCCCTGAAGCAATGACGAATCAAGCCATGCTGGACTCTGTAGCTTACAAGACTTATTATGCAATTGCCTCATGAGCTGAACCGCCAAAGTCAAAGAAAAGTCATAAGAAATCTGATTTAACCATCTTATTTGAGGTATCTCCTTCAAAAAAGAAGTCAACTTCTAAGCCTCAACATTCTAAGAAGAAAGCACCAGTTAAGGCTACTAGAGGCAAAGGTTTGAATGTTCTCTCGGAAGTAGCTCTATCTGAAGTTGCTCAGCTAAAAGAGGCTACTAAACGAAGCAAGAAAGGCTTTCACATCTCTCAGGCAAGTGGTTCTGGTACAAATGAAGGAACTGGTACTAAACCAGGGGTCCCCGATGTACCCAAATATGATTCTGAAAGTGATAAAGACTCTTGGGGTAATAGTGATGAAGAAGAAGATGATGATAAAGAAGATACTAATGATGGTGATGATGATGATGATGACATGAATGATGATGATGATGATGAGACTGACAGTGAAAGAACTAAGTCAGACAAAATTAAGATTCCTGATCTCAATAAGTCTAGCTCTAAAGAACATGATGATGAAGAAGAAGAATATGAGGATGAGTTCAATGTTGAAGAGGAAGAAAATATGGATGAAGAAGAAAACGATGATGTCATAAAAGAGTTGTATAAGGATGCGAACTTGAATTTAGGAAACAAAGATGCCGACATGACAGAGGCTGAACAAGGTGGAGCAGATCAACATAATGTTTCTCACGGGTCAGGGTTTGAGCAAGAAGAAGAAGATGCTCATGTGACACTTACAACTGTCCATGATACGACTGAAGGTCCTATGCAAAGTTATTCTGTCTCATCCGACTTTACAAGCAAGCTCCTAAACCTTGAGAACCCCTCTTCAGATGTCAATGAGATTACTTCCTTGATGAACACTACAACCATACCTCCACCACCTCCTTTAATCAATCCTCTTCAACCACAAGTAACATCAACTCCTACACCAACAGCTTCAGAAACGACAACCTTATTTATTGCACTTCCAGACTTCTCCTTCGTATTCAAATTCAATGATAGAGTTACCAAATTAGAAACTGATCTGTTAAAAATGAAGCAAGTTGACCAATATGCTCAAGCCATCTCCTCCATTCCTTCTATTGTAGATCGCTACATTGAAAACAAACTCAAAGAAGTTGTTCAATAAGCCATTACGTCCCATAATGCAGAATGTAGAGAAGAAGCTCAAGCTAAGAAGAAGGAGTATATAGATCTCATTGACACATCAGCGAGAGCTATTATCAAAGAGGAAGTTAAAACTCAACTTCCTCAGATTCTTCATAAAGCAGTCTCAAATTTTACAACTCCTGTGATTGAGAAAAATGTCACATAATCACTAGAAGCTGCGGTCTTAACAAAGTCTTCCTCTCAACCAAAGTCTACTTATAAGGCGGCTGCATCACTCTCAGAGTTTGAACTTATGAAGATTCTTATGGACAAGAAGGAGGAAAAAAATCACATCTTAGAGCTTACTATAAAAAGGAGCTTTATGATGCACTAGTCAACTCTTATAACATTGAAAAAGATCTCTTCAATACATATGGTGAAATATTTACGTTGAAAAGAGGTCGAGACGACAAAGATAAAGATCAAGACCCCTCCGCTGGATCAGACCGAGAGAAGAAAAGAAGGAAGTCGAGCAAGGAAGCTGAGTCATCTAAAGATCTAAGATTAAATTAAAGTAAGTCATCAAGCTCCTCTAAAGGCACCTCCCGTTCTCATCATAAGTCATATGGCAAGTCTGCACATACATAGGAGCCAAGCCATACAGTTGATGACTCGGAAGTGCGACAGAATCAAGAGTTTGACACGGTAACAATGATGAACAACCCGATAACGAGGTTGCTCCTAAAGGTGACTGGTACAAGAAACCCGAGCGACCTCCGACTCCTGATCCTGATTGGGATAAGAGACAACGTGTTGACTTCCGTCCACCTCAAACATGGATTAGTGATAGTGCTCGTGCAGAAAAACCTCCTACTTCATTTGATGAGCTCATGGATACTCCGATAGACTTCTCTGCATTTGTCATGAATCAGCTTAAGATTCCAAATCTGACTCAAGAAATTATGGTTGGACCGGCATTCAACCTACTCAAAGATACCTGCAAGAGTCTTACAGAGTTAGAGTATCATTTTGAAGAATGTTCTAAGGCTACAACTGGACGACTCAACTAGAATAACCCTGAAGGCAAACCATATCTGTTCGATCTCCGTAAGCCTCTCCCATTGATTACAGATTGTCGAGGTCGTCAAGTTATCCCTTATGATTACTTTAACAACAACGACCTGGAATATCTAAAAGGTGGAAGTGTAAGCAGACAATACTCAACTTTCATAACAAAGACAAAGGCTGCTACTTATGAGCTCAACTGGATCGAAGGCATGGTTCCCAATATATGGAGTCCCGTAAAGGTGGTATATGATAAACATGCCTATTGGGGTACTTCACACTGGGGTGTCAAACGTCAACGATTTTATGGGTTTGCAAACAACAGAACTTCGACGAAGGATGTCTACTCCAAAAAACGAATCATTGCAGTTACCAGACTTACGATTATGAAGTGGTATGACTACGGTCACTTGGACGAGATTGAAGTTCACAGAGAGGATCAACAGCTATACACGTTTAAAGAAGGTAATTTCTTATGACTTCGCCTACAAGACATCGAGGACATGTTACTCCTACTTGTTGAACAGAAGCTGACCAATCTCACGATAGAAGAACGATATGACTTGAATGTGGTACTACGTATGTTCACCAGACGTATTGTTATTCAAATGTGGGTGGAAGATCTTCAATTAGGTGTTGAAAGTTACCAAAAGAAACTCAACCTCACCAAGCCAGACACATTCAGGTCGGATCTTAGAAAAAGGACCGCATACGCTACATATTCAGACCCTTAAGGAGTGATATACGTGGATCAGTACAATAGAAACAAATTGATGCGCACTGATGAACTCTATAATTTTAGTAATGGCACACTCAATTTTGTTCGAACCACTCTTCATGATATCACTTCGGGAATAAGGATGGAGTACCTGCCAAAGAAACATTAGAGTAGATTCGAAAAGCGAAGGGCTCGTGTTATGATCCAGAATATCGATAAGCAGCTATTTGAGAGAAGGTTAATGAGGAATTTAGAGAAGTTCGTTGGTGGAAGAGAATACGGGACAGACCTCAGGCCATTGGAACAGACAATATGACTTTGTCATGTTTTGTCCTATATCATTTCAGGTCAATTTCTAGTATATAACAAATCTTGTGAATATGTGAATAAATAGTGTAGACAAATAATAGGCGTATATAGTGTTTGAGTACGAAGTTTCAAGAATTTCTTAGTAAATTTATTTTTTTTCAAATTAACGTACTCAAACACCATATATTATACCCTCATAATTTGAGAGGGAGCATTAAAATGTTCCTAATATGACTTGTTAATAATCGGAACAATTTTCTCCTCAAATGCATATATATTTTAAATCAATTAATATCCAAAGTATTAAAAGATTTAACATTTTTAATAAGGGGAGAAAATGTGATTAATATACATGACTGATTCGTAGTAAATCTATACACGTAATTATAAAATATAATATGAAAGAAAATTACCAAACTACCCTTGAGGACAAATGTAGTAAGTAAAATCTTCATAATTATATATAATAATACGTATATTAACCGGGAAGTATGATTCCCGAGTCGTTATTCCCCAACGATTTATGAAATTGAAACCACGTTTGTTGTTCGGACAATGATTTGAATTGGTAACCAAGATTGATTTGATTATCTACTTCTACGAATTAAAAAAAACAATTAAAATAAGCAAATGATAACAATTAAGCAGGAAAACAAATAACGAGGAATTAAACTTAAACTAAAAACGCAAAACGGGAACCCTAAATGGTGATTAAAAACCCTAAATTTCCAAATTTAAACCTAAAATGAAAATTTCTTTTTAAATAGACTCTAATTTACTAAAAAGTAAGTTTAAAGAAAACTAGAACAAAAACGGAGTTGAATTGAACTTGAAAACATGAAAAACGTGAACGGGAACGAATCCCGTTCTTTAAAAATTGAAATTTTGCAATTTTAACCCTACAGAAGCAAAACTAATTTTCCTAAAAACTATTTTATAAAAGAAAATTTTCTAAACAAGAATTATATTTTTTTGATTATTTTTCTATTTTTTATGAATTTTTAAAGTTTTTAATAAAAATAAATGTTTAAAAATACTAAACTAATTATAAAAATTCTAAAAAAA
>BQNB010102927.1:0-24139 GCA_026074375.1 Tanacetum coccineum | reverse complement strand
TTGTCGAAAATCATTGTTCACCGGGACTAAATTTGCAACTAAACCCTTAGCCAAACACCTCGTTAAGACACTCCAACAAAAATAAGATAGTGTTAGGTGGCTCCATAACCTTTAAGTGAACATGTGTGAAACAAAAATTGCATCAAAAAAACCTGCGAAAACAACTAAAGCATACAAAAACCAAGTTTGACCATTACAAGTCAACATAAGTGATCCAGAATCTGTTTAAATTATAACGCAAACATATGCCAAAATTTGCCTAGGATTTAGGCTTTCATGACCATGTTAATGTAAGTGTTTAACAACCATGACACTACTTAATTGTTACAGAAATTAAATGTCTTAAACATCAAGTCTCAAAACATAACAAAAGATAATCGTTTTCTGAAGTGAAACAAAAAAAATCAATCAATGCGAACTCATCATTGACTATCATCTTTAATTGCCTTCTACGACCAAACCTTTTTGGTCTTTCCTTTTTTTCTCTTTTTTGTCTTTCAATTTGAACATGGCCATAAATACTCTCACCTCCTCCAACCAAACCTTTTACCTCAGTTTCATCAACCACATTCTTTTCCTTTTCCGCCACTTCTTCATCAACAACTAGGTCAGCCACATGATCTAGCTCAACAAACAAGTCTTTAGGTTCTTCTTGATCATTAATTTGAAAAACCACACCCTCATATGATTGATGTAGCTCACCAAACAAGTCTGCAATCTCTTCATCTTCATCAAGTTTGTGGTATGGATCCTATTTTTTTTAACGGCTAACAATATAAACTTATATAAAAAGGAAAGCTTCCAGCAATACACTAGAAGCCAAAGAGTACCAATTCTAGAAGAGAAACAAAGCAATACAATCTCGACACCACCCGAGACTTTAACTGCGAGGCCTACAAAAAGGATGAAAAACTCTTGACAAATACAAGAGAAAAATCCCCACCCACGGAGGCCGGGCCACCGGTTTTCACTCCGAGGTGTTTTTGATGAAGACCCAAACAAATCTCGAAGAAAGAAAATGATTCGGATCAAGGAGGAAGCCCACTTAGCCCAACCCAAGCCGGGCCCACTGAAAGTGGCTAGGGTCGGCTGAATATTTTGAAGATCCAATCCAGCCAAAACTTCCTATCCAAGTTATTTATTTCAGTCTTTTTATTTGATTGTTATCGTTTCCTTTTTTTAGAATTATGTTTCTATTTTTGTTTGCATCTTTTCCTATTTAAAGAGTTGTATTCCCTGGTTGAAAAAACACAGTTGAATAAAAGAATTTCTTTTCGAAACAAACTTTGTTTTATTATTTCTTGGTGGTGGGAGAACAACACCGACGATCATACTTGGTTGGCCAAGAACGATTGCCGCTAGGGTTACGCCTAGGTTTGCTGTTTTTACCCACTCGTATACGAATCCGTATCAAGTGGCATTCAGAGCTCAGGGAATCTCAAGATGTCGGGGAACGAAGATCATCATCGCCAAGGTCGTAGATTCGCCGCCAGAGGCAACGGGCATGACGGGCGTGATCCTCGCGATGTCGAGATTGAAAGACTTCGTCAATGGGTTCGTGAACTTGAAATCAATCCGTTCGATAGATACGAAAGACAGTATGAAGACACACCAACCGACTCAGCTGTCGAAGAATATGAAAACAAAGGTGGTGAATTCAAAATTTTTTTTCACCAGCGTCATCCACGCCAGCTGACCCCTCTCCAACTACACCGTCGGCCATCCCCAGCACCACAGTGATCCGATTGACAGCCTCTTTGGGTTTATTAGTGTGGTGGTGTTGTGTGTGTGTATTTGAAGGACGTTTATGCCCGGATAATTTTCTTGATTGGTTACGCACGGTGGACCGTGTTATTTGATCTTCGTGACACACCTGATCCTATCAAGGTAAAACTCGTTGCTATTCGATTAAAAAAGTCTGCTTCTTTATGGTGGGATCATTAGTGCAAAATCACACGGTACCGGAGGGTGTAAACAATCTTGGTTGAACTCATGGACAAGATGCAGCGGGTTCATGAAAAAAAGTTCTTGCCCGTGACTCACAAGCAAGATTCGTATGTGGAGTTTCACACCCTCAAACAACAAACCCTTACGGTAGAGGAATTTATTGCTGAGTTTGAACGTGTCCGTATGCGTTGTGGCGTAGAGGAAAACGAAGAACAAACTATTGCACGTTTTCTGGGTAGTCTTCGTACTGATATCTCTGAGGTTGTTTATTTGCAACAATATTACTCGTTTCATGATGTTTGTAGGTTGGCACTCAAAGTGGAAAAACAGCTATCGGCAAAACAGAAAACAACAACTCGTTTTGGCTCTTCTAGCCGTGCACCACAGTCGGCTACAGGCCCTGTTCGGGTCGGCCCAATCAAAGCTGACCCACCAGCCCTTACCGGGTTTCTCACAACTCCAAATTCACTCCTATCTCCCGTTGTTTTAAAGTTCAAAGGAATAGGTCACTTAAAAAGGGATTGTCCAAATAAACAAGTCCTCACACTTATTGATGAAGCTGATCCAATTTATGACACTGAAGACGAGGTCGAGACTGAAGTTGTTTACCCTGATCGGGATGAGCTCCTTGTTACCCACCGAACTAATATTTTTCGTACTCAGTGCACAACTAAGGGTAAGGTTTGCATTGTAATTATTGATGGCGGAAGTTGTGAGAATATGGTGCTTACCACCATGGTTGAAAAATTGGGTCTTCCAATACAGAATCATCCAGACCCGTATCAACTTACTTGGCTCAAAAAGGGAATCTGTAAAGTTATCACGTTGTCTAGTGCACTTTTCCATTGGCAATAAGTATACGGACGAGTTATGGTGTGAGGTTATCCCGGTGGACGCATGTCATATTTTGTTGGGGAATCCATGGTTATACGACTGATCGTGCCGGATTCACACCGTAAATATATATAATATATAATAAAATATAAAATATATAAAGAAGTGTAAAAACCAACAATCAATGATACCGAGAAGACGTTTCAGTATGAGCTTTCCCGGATCGTTGTTGGTGGTGTTGTTGTATGGTAAATCCCAACGAGGTGGCATGGTAATCGATACGATCGAAGATTTGGAGTTTGAAGGATGGAATTGGTTTGGGAAGTTGAAAAAGTCAGTTATATAATAACGGACTAAATCGTTTTTAAGAAAAACCTAGAAATTACGAAAATTTAAACTAGAAAACGATTAGGCCCGAATCCTGAACAATAAGGGGGGAAAAACCTAAAAATATTTAAAAATCAGCCTACAAAGATAATTTTCACGTCTAAACTTCTCTATGGACCAAATAACGAAGAATGAAAAAGACTTAGACCGAAAACGGAGTTCGTTATGACCCAAAAAACGAGGTCAAAACAAAAACCCGTTACCCGGGACCGTTCTTTAAAAGATGAATAAGTTATAAAAATGACCCCCCTACGAAAAAAATTTTATATTTTTCCTACAAAACTAGATGACCAAAAAGAAATTTTTCTAAAAAGCAAAATATTTTTTTGATATTTTTTGTTTTATTTATTTAATGAATTAAATAAACTTTTAACTATGATTAAATTATAAAAAATACTAAAATGATTACTAAAACACTTCTGAAAGTTATACAAAAATACTAAGACTTCTATAAGCACTACGAACGAAAAATAAAGAAACAATTAAGCTATGGAAATAAGCCCCGAAATAAGCTTTGGCAGCTTATAAGCTTATGGGCTCAAATGTAGATAAATACCAAGTGCCTTGGGTCTTTAACGAAAAAGACCCAAGGGCGCAGTGGTAAGTATGCTTGAAAGGATCGGGAGGATGTTATCGAGGCGGTCCCGGTTCGGAGTCTTGCTCACCCGGGTTCCTTGTCTTCCCTTCTCTTTTTTTTTGGTTTATTTGGTAAAACTCTAGGGTAGGAATTGTAATAAACTAAAGTAAAGGGTAGGCGGTTTGCCGAATTTATTTTAGGAAATTTACACTCTAGTTGAAACGACTAACCTTGCACTATTAAGAAATGACAGAATAAACCCTACGATTCCAGCTTATTTTTGGCTTATTAAAATTTGAGAATCAGCAAAAACTTAAAACTACAAACTTATCAATGAGCTTATTCTAATCAACTTTAACAAAGGGACTTTCAACTTTTGACAAAAATAATAAGCTAGGAAAATAAGCCTTATTTTGACAAAAACTAAAAACTAAAATTTGACTAAAACTATTTAGACTAAATAGTAGGAAAAGGTAAATAACGCACAAAAACTAAATTACTTTCCTAAAAAGATATAGAAAACAAACTTAGCTTATGGGCATAAGCTAGATCACTGGAAATGAAAATAAGCATCCCTTACAACATTAAATTAGTCTAAAAAACAGTTAGTGGGGTCATTAAGCTTAAAGATCAAGCTAGCAAACTGAGCTTTTTTCAAAAGGGCTTAATTTCTAAAATGACTTGTACAAGAGCTGTATAAGCTCTTGTAATAAGCAAGAGGTTGGGCTTAATAACACATAAGACAAAGAAAAAAAGGGGCTGCTGAAAATATCCTTCTGCACCAGGTGGAGTTTTTAGCTAGCTTGAGGGGCTTATTTGACAGCTTATTTTAACGCTGTCAAATAAGCTTAAATTGAAAAGAAAACTTAAAACAGATAAAGTCTACTAGCTTGTGGACTTATCCACCAAATTTTAGCCTCTAAAGAACCATAAATACTTGCTGATTTTTGATGGTGAAAATGGATTTTTGGGATTTGTTAAAACTGTGACAGAAAAGACTTGGTGGTTTTGACTCACCAAAGTCAAAGGACCAAGGCCTGTTTGACAGCTTTATTTAGACACAATACACATACCTTTTTGACACTTGAAGTCACACTCACAAGTGCTTATACAAATAAGCACTTGTGGTGTTCAAAAATATCTCACAGTTTCAAGAATAATTTGCAAACTTAAAAAAAACAATTTTCAAACTGAAAAACTTTTAAAAACAGCTTATATGGCTTCAAACTTAAGCTAAATCCAACCTTATGACCTATCTAAAATACCCATCCAAGACTTGTTTCTAACCATTTTAATGCTTAAGCCAAAAACACTCCTTTATATAAAATTGTCAAAATAATAAGTTTAAGGCATATTTATCTACTAAAACAGCTTATTCTTTTTATCTACTTCTACTATATCTAAACTACTTAAGCTATTTTAACACTAAAAAGCTAAGCTTATGTAAAGAAATAAGCTAGTTACTCTATGAAGCTATAATGCTAATTGTGACAGAAATGAAAATTTAAAATGTCTAGATAAATTCTAATGCAAAATTTATTCAAATGATTTTAAAATCTAACTCACTAGTCCTAACAAGAATCAAGACAAAAGTAAGATAAGGTTAATACTGCTTGGTTTGAATTTAAGCTATGGTTAACTAAATTGAATCTAAAAACCAAACCTAAAATGATGGAGTCTCAGCCAAGAGTCACTCTTGTGAGTGAGTGACCTCAAAATCAATTCCTAACTGGCACTCCAGTGCTCTAGACCTCAATAAGCTAGATTTTAGCTTATTTCTCCTTTTGCTTCCAAAATGAACTCAAAACTTCTCAAGTAATCATGCTTTTGATGTAAGATGAGTAATATGAGTAAATGAATGCTTAAGAAACAGAATTTGACTAAAATTGAGCTTATGAGAAGGAATAAGCTCAAATGAGCTTATTAAGAGCTTATTTGATGAAAACAACTTCAAATTGAAATCAAAGAACACAAGGAGCTTGTAAACTGAATGTTATTGCTAAAATGATGAAGTACAAGAAAAAAGGAAGAGAGTACAAGTGCTTAAAACTGAATTACAAAAATACTTAAAGAAAATGCTTAAAAAAATAAGAAAAAATACAAACTGAAAAATAAAAGCTACTGACTAACTAATTCTTCTGCCTTCTTCTTCTTTTATAGCTAAGAAGCTTGTTTGTTGTGTTAGTTTGGTGAGAGGAAAACCAAAAACGAATTTTGACCGTCGATCAAGCCTTGGGGATTTGTGGGATTGTTAATTGGGATTAGGGTTTAAGTGGAGGAGGGGGGCGAGTTTGTTCATGGGGTTTTTGAGGTGCAGGGTAAAAGGGTTGAGGGTGAACCCGTGACTTGGGTTGTGTTCAAAAAAAGCGGGAAAAGGTGTTGGGTATAACAGAGTTAGGGATGACAGGGGATAAGTTTCCCCGTTTGGCAAGAATGGCCCTTGATGGTGTTATTTGTTATTGCATACATGGTCCTTGTGGGGTTATAACTTTGGGGACTTGGCAAAACAAGTCCCCAAGAGTTATATGTCTTATTGCATGGTTCGTCCTTGGGTAATACAAGTGTGGGGAGTTGGCAGTTTTGCCCCCCCACTTGTTATTTTGCCAAAATGGCAGTTTGGCCCCTCTCTTCTCTTTTCCTCTTTTCTTCTTTAAAAATAAGTTTAGGGATTTACAATTTCAATCCCTAAACTTATATTTTCTTGACTTTGGCCTCGGAGTTGACTTGGGTTGACTTTGCCTTTGACCAGTTGACTTTTCTGTTGACTTTTTGACTTGATTGACTTTCCGGCTTTGATTTGGCTTTGTCTTTCACAGTCTTTTCTATTCCGAGTCTGGTTTTGTCGTTTTGGCTTTGTTTTTCGTCCTTTTCTTAGTTATCCGTTCCTGCACAATACAATTAGCAAAACAAGCATATATTTGGCATTTTAAGTCCGTTTTTGGTTATTTTAGCTTGTTTTTAAAGGTAAAAGGTATGTGTATTTAAGCACATACCAACGACCATCGAGTAAAACATGATGGCTATCGTAACACTTACACATTTAAAAAAGATGGCGTTAGTATCACGTTAGCACCCTTAAACCTGAAAGATGCTCTACCCGATCGCGTGTTGATATCAAAAACCGACTTTGTGGGGCTTGTAAAGGTGTCCCCACCATCGGTTGTCTTTGGGCTGTTAATGATCGAAGAAAACCCCGTCACCGCGGCTGCCCCGTTGTCGATGGTTCCGTTGCTCAACGAGTTTAAAGATGTGTTCCCTTCTCCTTCCCCCTGAAGAAAATTCCAGCGGTGTTGACTGTGATAACAGTGGAATTTATCTGCATAGGTATAGACTTCTTGCCCGGAGCCAGTATACCAAATAAGCCTGCTTATAGGATGAATCCCAAAGAATTTGCAGAATTGCATCGGCAGGTTACCGAATTATTGGAGAAAGGGCTTATTCGGGAAAGCATGAGTCCGTGTGCGGTACCGCCTCTACTTTTCCTAAACACAGTGGGATGTTCGTGTGTATTGATAGATCGGGGCGGTAATAAATTACTATTCAAGTTATCGTTTTCCAATCCCACGGTTTGATGATCTTCTTGACCACCTTCATGGAGCAAGTGTCTTTTCTAAAATTGACTTACGAAGTGGCTACCATCAGATCCGTATGCGTCCCGGGGACGAGTGGAAAACCGCGTTCAAAACAAGAGATGGGTTGTACGAGTGGATGGTCATGCCATTCGGGTTGTCTAACTCACCAAGTACGTTCATGAGGTTGATGAATCATATTTTTAAAAAGTTCATCGGTCGGTGTGTCGTCGTTTATTTCGACGACATTTTGGTCTTTAGCAACAATGAAGCCGAACATCTCCGCCACCTTCGAGAAATTTTTTTGGTTCTACGCACTCAGAAACTATTTGCTAACCAAAAAAAATGTCACTTTCTAACTCAGGAAGTTATATTTTTGGGTTATTTGATTTCAGGAACGGGCATTCGTATGGATACAACAAAAATCTCAGCCATTACAACCTGGCCGCCGCCTACATCATTACATGACGTGCACAACTTTCACGGTTTGGCGTCGTTTTACCGCCGGTTCATTCGGGGGTTTAGTACGATTGTTGCCCCGATTACGGAATGTTTAAAAAGTAGCAAATTTGTGTGGAATACGGCATCCCAATCGGCCTTTGAACAGCTCAAACACACTGTGACCGAAGCTCCGGTTTTGGCCTTGCCAAACTTTGAACACGTTTTTCAGGTGGAGTGCGATGCTTCCGGGCTCGGAATTGGTGGTGTTCTCAGTCAGTTAAACATACCTATTGCTTTTTTCAGTGAGAAACTCAATGACACGAGACGGCGTTATAGCACGTACGATAAAGAATTTTATGCCATTGTTCGTTGTCTTCGCGTTCTTGGCGTCATTATCTTTTACCGGCTGAGTTTATTTTGTATTCCGACTCCAAGCTCTCAGTTTATTCACAGGACATCGCTAAGTTGGAAACCCCGGCAAGCTTAAAATGGGTGGAAACGCTTCAGGAATTTTCTTTTGTCATACGACATAAAGCCGGATCAGCCAACTCGGTGGCTGATGCTCTAAGCCGCCGCCCAGCGTTATTATCTTCTACTTCTTTTCAGGTTTCGGGGTTTGCTCCTTTTGCACACTTGTATCAGGATGATCTTGATTTTAAGGAGTCGTGGAACAAATGTCATGGTGGTATTTTTCGTGACTTTGTACGGCGGGATGATTTTCTATTCAAGGGGCGTCGTTTATGTGTTCCCGTTTCTTCTTCGAGGGAGTCTATTATATTAGAGTGCCATCAGGGTGCACTTGTTGGTCATTTTGGAAGAGCAAAAACAGCCGCCTTGGTGGGCGATCGATTTTTTTGGCCCAAATTGGCTAGGGATGTGCAAAAAGTTATTAACCGTTGTCGTGTGTGCCATATAGCCAAGACGCATCACACTAATCAGGGTCTTTATACTCCCTTACCTACGCCTGAAGGTCCTTGGGAAGATGTTAGTATTGATTTTGTCCTTGGCCTGCCATTAACACAACGCAAGAAAGATTCCATCATGGTAGTCGTTGACCGTTTCTCAAAAATGGCTCATTTTATCCCGTGTTCTAAGACATTTGACGCCTCCCAGGTAGCTCGACTATATTTTGCTAAAATAGTGCGCTTACACGGTGTGCCGCGATCTATCACTTCTGACCGAGAAGTTAAGTTTGTTGGCCATTTCTGGCGTACGTTGTGGAAGCGATTGGGGGCTAAGCTTCATTTTAGTAGTTCGCACCATCCTCAAACAGATGGACAAACGAGGTGGCTCCTAGAAGTCTTGGAAGTTTATTTCGTCGTTTGGTGGGTATAAACCAATACAGTGAGGAATGTTGTTTATCCAAGGCATTGTGTTGCATATTATATCGTCCAAATCACAGCTCTACGGGTCAGTATATAGTTCCATCTTTTGTTGTGTATAGGACGCTAATCCTTTTACTCCTCTTGATTAGGCTCTATGGTGGGTGCATGGTTTAGTTAGTGCCCGAGGGGGACGGGTGTCCGTCAGATTCAAGTGTTACATGCAACAGGTTCTGCGAGCAGGAGAAGATCATCAAGCAATCTACCAATACTAAATCGTGCGAACAAGCATCGTAAGCAGTCCTTTTTTTAAGAAGGTGTTCTTGTGTGGTATTTGAGACGTGCCTGTTTCCAGGGTCGTTTTGGTAAGCTCCCCCCAGCGCGCGATGGTCACGTTTCGTAATACTTAAAGAAAATTACATGATAATGCATACAAGGTGGAGTTGCCAGGTCACTATGGTGTTTCTGATACTTTTAATGTTGTGACTCTATCCTTATTACGCCCACGCTTGACTTGATGATGACTCGGCGGTCGAGTCGTTTTTAAGAGGGGGAGGATGACTACGGCATCAAGGAGGACAACCCCCTTAGCCCAACTAAGCGGGCCCAACTGAAAGTGGCCTTGGGTCGGTGACTATGGTTTGAAGATCCAATCCAACCAAAACTTCCTATCCAAGTTATTTATTTCAGTCTTTTATTTGATTGTTATCGTTTCCTTTTTTTAGAATTATGTTTCTATTTTTGTTTACATCTTTTCCTATTTAAAGGGTTGTATTCCCTAGTTGAAAAAACACAGTTGAATAAAAGAATTTCTTTTCGAAACAAACTTTGTTTCTTATTCATTCGGTTGGCCGGAGAACAACACCGACGATCATACTTGGTTGGCCAAGAACGATTGCCGCTAGGGTTACGCCTAGGTTTGCCGTTTTTACCCACTCGTATACGAATCCGTATCAGAAAACATCGCAAAATGAACCAAAACAACGACTAAAACGCGAAACTCCCAGTAGAAGAAGACCAGAAACAACATCACTTAAACATTACTCACGCGAAGCATAGGAGATTTAAGCCAATCTAACCAGCTCCAAGACATTCACCCCCTGTGAACTAACCAAGAAAAAGAAGATGAACGAATGTAATAAAAAAATGTCACTTTTCCTTATCGGATGAGAACAAAAAATGACATTGTTACGATATCTCCAAATCCACCAAAAAGAAGCCGTGACAATAATGGATATGCGACGAGACTTCTCTTTGGAAGTATGCCACGAATCGAACCAAGCCTTCCAAAGCTCAAATGAAGAAAATGAAGGGAATAGAAATGTCACACCAATTACGAACAAGCTTCTAAACCTCCTTGTGCGAAATCACAATCGAAGAAAATATGAGAAGAGGATTCCACATTACCGTTGCAAGAAGGACATGAAATTGAAGGAATATCAATGCCCCGAGCCGAGAGATTCCAACTATGAGGTAACCGATCCAAAGCCAATCTCCAAATGAAAATATTAACTTTGTGTGGAAGTGTTTTATCCCAAGAAGTATAAGGCACCAAAGAAGGAAGAAGCTTAGAGTCGATGATTCGACGAGATTCTTCAACAGAGAATATGCCGTCTTTAGCCATCGTCCAAACATAATGGTCATCAATCGCATTTAAGTCTACTTGACTAATTTCCAGAAGCATGTCCATCAAGTAAGCCGTATTACGAACCCCAATATCTTCTCTAGACCAATTCCACTTCCATTGACCGTTAACAATACAATCAATAATTAAACAATCCTTTTCTTGCTCCAAATGGTATAACCTATTGTAACAAATAAAAAGAGGAGAATCGCCAAGCCAAAGATCTTTCCAAAAGCGAATGCGGGTGCCACATCCCATACGAAAACGAAATGAATTAAACGGAACACATTGTCTTGTTGGAACACATTGTCTTGTCTTATTGGATCCTATTGCCAATCAACTTCATTGCCTTGTTGGAACACATCATGTTCCATCCATGTCTCTAAATCACCTTCCTTACCACTTATACTAGCATCCTAATCTATATCATGTATAACGTCATTCATCTCCTCATGTACAGGTTCATCCATACCATGTTCAACAACATCATTTGGCATCTCTACATCATCTTGACTAAGTTTTTTTCTAAAATGTTGTCAAGTGTTGAATTTATATCTTCCATAACTACTTCTTGACTAACATTTTTTGGCTTAGCTTCTCTTTTATTTTCTCACTGCCATGCTTAAGTTCATAGTCGATTTCTTCTAAGAGATTTCCAAAAGTAAAGGCAACAGAAGCCTTTATTTTCCTTTCTTCTTTCATACTTGCAGCACACCATGGTGGAAACAGCTCTACCTTCTCATCATTACTACATTCAACCAAAGGACAAACCTAACTAGTTGAAGCTTCGGTTTAAGTCTTAACATGTTTTCCCTTTTTCACATTTTTAGTGAACCCTACCACTCAAACAATAACAACTTTTTTTCTTTTCTAGCTTCATTAACCACAACATCTTCCACTATCTCTTCAATCACTACATCCTTGACCTGGCCACTCCTCGCTCCATCATGTGTTGATCAACCAATGACACATCAACTTTGATATAAACCTTAATTTCTTTAAACCTAGGCACACATTTCAACAAGGTGAGCACATCTTCATTCGCCATTGATGAAACTAACTCAACATCCAAAGAATGACTTGGGATCCTAAAATGGGTGAACAAGATCCTATCATCCCCTAAACATAGTTCATCTAACATTCTAACAAACTCCTCGATGAAAAATAGGTCAGAGTTAATAAGGTCAACATAGTCTATATTTGCAAACTGATATCTTTTGTCTGATGGGTTTGTAAAGTCATAATTGTGTTCAGTTTGAACAGTTTTCCATAAGAATCTTGGGAAAAAAACAAAAACAAAAACTTAAAACTTTAACATTTAATGTAAGCTACTCTTCACACATTCTATGCATGTTCCTTAACTAGCTATTCAAAAAAAATTGCAACCATATAAAGAGGAATCAAAGCTTACCATAGACAAGACCAATATCACTGATTAGGAAACCATGTGCTCGAAAATGCCAATATTGATGCGGTGGGTTGCAACGCAAAAGTTTTACAACCCTCCTAGGCAGAGTACCTAATCGTTGTAGTGTAGTATAGGCAAGACTCGGGGGGTTATTATCGTTCTCTAGGGGAATAGTTTGGGTAGGGTCGAACTATATGTTACTAAGGTCTAAAGATTGAGGGAAGACTATTTTTGTGTTTATATATTTTTTTAGAAAGCAAGTAAAAACCTCGGGTTTTGAAGAGGGGTTGATTAAACTACTTAATTAAACTACTCTTAATTATGTAGAAAAGTAAATTGTGGGAAACTCGTATTGTTAAACAAACGTGTTCAGCTAATCATGCACTACTCCATAGTTGCTCTCTATAATCCTATTTCCCATCACCCTCGTTAGTGTAATGTGTAAGTATTCCCCTAATTCAGCAGCGGGTTGGTCAAGTCCGCTATCTACGTGACAACCTAGACGGTGGTTACCTGCAGACACTGCTCACGTCCAATAGTAAATTCATGCGCACTAAATACTTAACTAGGAATCCACCCTTACGGCAAACTAGATATGAAGATCCAAAATGTGGGTATCCTCTTAACCTAATTGCGTTTCACTAGACAGAAGATCAAATAGCTAGTTTTCTAGTGCCTAACACGCACACCACTAACAAGAAGCAATAATAAAAGAGATTACAAACTAAGTTTCATGCAATCATTAGCAAACACATCTCAAATTTAGCCAAGTATGTTAATTGAAAGCGAAGAATAATTAATCAAACAACACATAAACATATTGAATGATAAAGGAACTTCACTTCAGTTAAACATGGAGTAACAATGATTACACAAGGGTTATGAAACCCTAAAAATCGTCAATAATATCAGCTACAAAGGTTCTCCCAAGTTTCCACACTTTTTCCACCCAAAATATGAAAAATAAAGGGTTGTATATATAGAAACTACATCGTGACGGCGTCACTAGGGTTTCCTGACACATCAGCCCATTAAATCTTCCAAAGGGTTCTTCTTGTCGGCTATTGTGACACTGTCACAAAATGGGTTAACGCCGTCGCTTATTGATCCTGACGACGTCAGGGTAAAATTCTGACGCCGTCTCCACGACCTGAGAAGTCATACTTTTAATTAAAAATTTCATCGCACTTTTGGTGAAGGCGTCAGAATGGAAGTCGCAAGCTTGAAAAGTTGTGTTTTTGTTCGGTTTCTTCCCGAATCGAGCCCAAGTCACGTGCTTTTCCTTCAAATGCTTCCCAAATGCTACCCAAATGCTAAAACATCAAAAAGAAATGATTAAGTACAATATTTAGGCATATTTGCATGATTTAGGGGTTCAAATGACCCCGAAAAAGTGTATAAAATGACACCTCATCAAATACCCCTACACTTGGGATTTAATTGTCCTCAAGCAAATGAGCTTTTCTACATAGTAAATAGCAAAGTCGGAGGGGGGGGGGCATTTAACCTACTCAATAAATATAATTTATGGCACAACCGGTTCAACCTCATAATTAAAAGCACGGAAATTATATACTAGCACCTCACATAAGTGTTTGGATTCTCTCTTTCTCTTGGGTGTAATAATAAATTATAACAATATAGAAAACGGGAAAATAAACACTCACTACCTGTTATAGTATATAGATTACCATAAGTTTGATAAATGATCAATTCCACCACTTTGGCGTAAGCACCTAATAATTACTATCAAAGAAGTCCTTTAAAGGGTTGTAATGTATGGTGAACGGTAAAGGAAACACAATTAGGGATAATGGGGGAAATTTACTGGTGGCATGCTAATTTTTTTTTGGGTATACATGGGTTTCCGACTCGACATAGGCTAATTACTTACAAGATAATTAGGACAGTCATACACAACTATACAACAAACTTTTTTTTCTTTACTCTTTCTTGACATAAACAAAAGCAAGATGGCATCGCATATATTCTAACATATTTTTTTCCTTTTTTAATATTTTTCGATTTTTTCTTTCTTTTTCTCTCTTTTTTTTCTTTTTTTTATATATATACACTTTTGTCCTGCTATCTGCTGAAAATAAATAAATATATGGAGCATTTTAATACTCAATAACAAACTAACTAATCACCCGAATTGAGAATAATCAATAAACATGGAGCATATTAGACATGTATGGGGGTAATAATTTGACTTTCTTCCCTCTTTCTCAATATAATAAAAATTACCATGAATCCCAATCGTCTTAAAACTGTATACAATAACAACAGACTCGACTTAGCAACCATATAATCAAGTAAACAATTAACTAGGGTTAAACAATTGTGATAACAATAATGTACTAAAAATGAGTATATGCAAGGAAGGCTAAGGTGATTAGGGTGAAACATTTAGTGGGGCTTAAACAATGCTCTTCATTAATAATCCAAAATCCACCAGAAAATTACAAGAACCGCGAAAAGGATAGGCTCAAAGGGGTGTACTAGGGTTATCTTGCACTAAAAATGACTACATAGCAAGGGTGTGGGGGTAGTTATACGACCAAGGAGATCATCATAACTATAACAAATGCAGGCTAAAAACAAAGGTTATCCTAATGCCTCTTATCACTTAGCAAATCCTAATTATACGAATGCGATCTCACTAGCAATCTCGGGATGCATCGCTAAAGCAAGTTATAGAATCTATAATACTACCAGTACATTCTCATAAGCATTAAAAATGAATGCTTTTAATCAATCTAGGGATGAACCTTACATTTTAGGGGTAAATTTTTTGAGTGGTAGGGTTTTTGTGCTAGTTATATAACTCTTATTCATTAGACGCTTTTTTAAGTTGGGCTAAAATTAACGTCTTAAACTATGTTTCGGTATATTACACATCTTTTTAAGAAAAATCAAATGCAAATGAAAGAATAATTTCTAAGGCTTTTATTACCCCCTACACTTATTTTGAACCTTTTCCTCAATGTTCTACAAGTACCCGAAAAACGAATAAAGGGAATATAAATAAAAAGCGAGAGAAACTAATACTCCCGTGGTTTGCTCAATATCGTCATCCAAGAATCGTCCAAATGAAAATCCAAAGAACTTCCGGACTCTACTTATCTTATATAATCTGAAAATCAAATACAAAAACAACTATACCCAGCGTAAAATCGACGGTGAATAATATACAACCTTTATATAATCATAAACTAAAATCCTAAGAAAGCAATAAAGATAGAATGTTAGTATTAATGTAATCGTGGTTTTCTGCAAAAATAAATCTGGAAAATTAAAAATTCTGGATATTAAACAAAAATAACTTTTCAAAAATTCGAAAAACACGGATTTCCCCACTGCTACAGTGCTGACGCCGTCAGGTATGAATCCTGACACCGTCAGGAACACCTGACAGGTTTTGCAGGTTTTTGTTTTTTGGAAAAATTTCTGCAAACATAAATTAATGATTCCCTAGAAAAATTTACTGCATAAACCACGAAAACGGTTAGTACGAACATATGACTCAAACAAACAAACATAAAGTGTGAATTAACTTTAATTATCTATTTTACATGTTTGAAATGGTTCTTAAAAACCAGATGTTTTTCCATACACTTATTTTATGCAAAATACCTTTTATTGCAATTAAGACGATGTTAAAGACAAAAAAAACATGATTACATATAATTCAAACATATAAGAACAAATAACAAAAATTAAAAACACACGACACTCTTAAAATGCATAAAATAAAAAGATTGAGTTGCCTTCCAATAAGCGCTTTTCTTTATTAATGAGTCTTCTAGCTAGACTCGGAGTCACTCTCCTAGGAATCATGAAAATGTTCCAAGTCGATGATATCATCTGGCGTCTCTTTCTTGGATAATTTCCTAGTTGTGGGGATTGATTGAAAGATTCTATCAAAATTTTCTCCATCGGGATCAATCATTCTAATCCTAATGTGCCACGCACCATCTCCTTCCTTAGGTGGCTTATTATAATCTATTTTCTTATCAATCAAATCATCCGATTCCCACATATTTTCGTTAAGATTTATAGGTATAGCTCCTAGCAATTCCACCATATTTCTAAATACTTGGACATCCTTAAAGGGATTGAGTTTGGCGTCCCTAGCTATTTCCATTCCCCGGGTAAATGGTCATATATAAAGTCTGTCTCTGAATAGTAAGGGGGTCGGGCACCTTGATAACATAAAATATTTGATACTTTTTAGTGTCAATTTCTCCATGAAAAATACTTATAAATACTTGAATTTGATACTTTTACGGTTATTTTGTTGTTTTCAAGTAAAATGCAAGTATGAGACAAGAAACACGGGAAATAGACCAAAAAATGAAGAAAACACGGATTCTTATGAAACTTTACGGCGTAAATCCTACGATAGTGTTACGCCATAACCTATTTATGGCAAGACACATCATCCAACAACATTACAGCGTAACCATACGCAAGGTTTACGCTGTAACAATATTATTATGGAAGGCTGAGTCATCCGAGTCAGCATTACGGCATAACATGGACACTTGATTACGGTTAATCTTTTAAGCTTGTAAGATGGAAAGTACGCGTCAGCAGTTTACGGCGTAAACCTCTATAAGGTTACGCCGTAACATATTTGAAATCTATAAATAGAGGCCTCATTCAGACGAATCAACATCAACCATTCCACCACAGCTCTAAGAGGCGACCAAGGCTTTGATACCTCAAAGAATTCCACCAGAAGTCTAAGGGAGATCACACTTAACTTACTTTTGTATTTAATCATTCATAAACCACATCTGTAAGAATTATACGTTTTCAATCCAAGATTACCTTTATTAATCCGTGCTGTGTTGTTGCTATGAGCGGCTAAGCACTTCAAGTGCTGGCCTAGTTATGAATTTACTATCGTTATAATGTTTGTTTCCTGTTAGATTTTGGTTTCGTTGGATATCCTTTGAATATCGTGTAACCCTGGGTTTTGGTAGTATTGCGGGTGGTTTAGATCATGTTAATCCTGTTATTAGATTACCAATTGAACATGGGATTAGCAGGGGTACTAGGGTAGGTTTAAAACCCTATCTCTAGTGTAGGAACTGACCAGGTTACCGCCTCTATCACTTAATCTTAGCCTTAAAATATCGAGTAAAACAAAGAAGCTCGTTTCAAGGTTCAAGACCTCGCTTCAGGGGAGATTGTTAGCCTCAAAATATTGAGTCGAACAAGGAAGCTCGGTCACTCAATGAGGAAGCTTTGGTCTTTATTTAATATATGCTGTAATAGGCTAATTACGGGTATCAGGCTCGTAATTTAATCTAATATTGTATGCATTACGGGCTTAAGCCTAAGTTATCCCGAGCCCGACCCAAGACATTAAACCACACGGCCCAAAGAAAGCCATAAAAGGCCAGCCTAAGTATTGGTATAAATACCCCTCTCCAAGTGTGGAGAGGGTGTTGGTTCTCATTTGTTTTTCACACATTTGCTTGAATCAACCATTCTCTTTTTCTCTCTACTTTCTCTCTCTAACCTCTCTCTACTTTTCTTCTTCCTTTTCTCATATCTTATTTTTCTAGTGTTCAACAATGGTGAAGTGAAAGTGATTTTTGGTTCCAACATTTGGTATCACTCGCCTCGGGTGGGTTTGGTGATAAGTGGTTTCGTTGTTGGAGTTTATTCGGCTTATTTGTGGTTCATTTTCTTTCGTTTGACTTATTTTTGGTTTCGAGAGTTTTGGTATTCTGGCTTATTCTTTTACTCGAATCATTTATTGTTTGACATTAAATCTTGTTTCCTTATATCCAATAATGATCCACATTGTTTGTTGCTTCTTTATGTCAAACGGTGTGTAAGAAAAAAAGGAGACACGATTTAAAAAAAATTTCACGTATGTATTTCTATCAAAAAAATCAAAACTTCATCTTTTAGCCATCATTTTTTTCTTTTCTTTCTTACTCACGGTTCCAACAGCAAGTACTGTGACATCTTTGTTAGTAGCTTATTATAGTTTATTTTTGTGGCTTATTAAGGGTTATTTGGGAGCTTATTTTCGAAGCTTATAGTGGTTTAAGAGCTTATTCAAGCTTTTTTTGGTTGGCTTATTTCTTGTTTGTGGTCCACGTTTTGAAGATAAGAACAAGGATGTTTTTGTTGGTTTCTATAACAAGATAACAAATAGTACAAGAGTATGTTTTGTTTGTGTATGGGCGAAGTATACCATAGACAAGGGTCAGGCGAACTATACATTTCATCCTATAAGTACCAAGCGAATTATACCACATAATAGGCGAAGTATACAATAAGAGTTAGGCAAATTATACCATCCTGAAACTTCAGGCGAACTATACCATTCTTGTTTCAAGCGAATTATACCATCCTCAAAAGCTAGGCGAACTATACCGGTATATATGGCGACGTATACGTCCTTTAATAGGCGAACTATATACGTTGGATAATTAGGCAGTTCATACAAGGTTAAACGAGTATGTTTTGATGTGTTTTGGGTTTTTCGGGTTCGAGTTTCGGTTGGTCGCGGGTCTTCTAGCTTATATCATTACGATCGCGATCTTTCTACGATCATCGTAGTATATTTGGTTTTGGTCAACGATACCCACACAAACCCGCGAGAAGGAAAACATATTCGTTTACATTTTACATTTTTTAAACGAGGAAGACAATAAATAAGAGGGAAACATTTTGTTTTATTAATTAAAATTGGAATTTTGCAATTTCAGTCCCTGGACTCTAAGACAAATTCACCATTCGTCCTTACTTTGTTCATTCACCCTCATTGTTGAAATAGTCTTACACCGTTAGTCCTTAACACTTATAATTTAGTCGTTAATCCTTCAAAGTGAACCGTAATTGCACCGTTAGTCCTTGTTTGAGTTTTAATCAACCGTTAATCATTTTAAGTTGAAAGTGTAGTAACCGTTAATCGTTTTAAGCTGATCAATCGTTAACAAAAGTTTAAGTTCTTCATCAACAACAACGATTTCAACAACAATAATTCATCATTGTTTCACGGTTTCTTCTTGATTTAGTAATATCTCGTAAAAGATTATTCTTTTATCGGTTTAAGTCATAGAATTGTAGAATCCCGTGAACTCAATCCACAACAACAATCACTTTACCTACTTAAGATCTTACAAAATCATTTTCACTTCATAATTTAACAAATCATTCATCATGGCTACTCCAATCATAACTTCTACAATAGACAGTCAAATGCATAACAACATCATGGCAGCTGGATCAAGAGATCGTCCACCAATGCTCGCAACGGGAAGATATGCTCAATGGCAATCACGTTTCCTAAGATACATTGATACAAGACCATATGGTGATGCCTTGAGGAAATGCATTCTCGAAGGTCCATGTAAGCTCACTACTGTCATAATCCCAGCTGTACCTACAACAGATAATACTCCAACAGTTCTAGAACGAACAACAGTTGAGACAATCTTGACTATGTCTCCTGAAAAAAAGCTCATTATGAATCAGAAAAAGAAGCAATTCATTTGCTATTGACTGGAATTGGAGATGAATTATACTCAACTGTTGATGCTTGCAAGACAACTCGTGAAATGTGGATAGCTATTGAAAGGCTACAACAGGGTGAAGCTCTTAACATTCAAGATGTCAAGACTAATTTGTTTTGGGAGTTTGGAAAATTCACTTCTCACGATGGAGACACAATAGAGTCATACTACTCTAGGTTTTACAAGATGATGAATGAAATGATAAGAAACAACTTGACAGTGGCTACGATGCAAGTTAATGTTCAGTTTCTTCAACAACTTCAACCAGAATGGTCAAGGTTTGTGACAATTGTCAAGCAATAACACGAATTGGATAAAGTCTCATATCATAAGCTCTTTGACGTTCTGAAACAGTATCAAAAGGAAGTTAATAAAATATGTGCGGAAAGAATAAACAAAAATGCTAACCTATTAGCACTTGTTGCTTCTGCTCAACAACATCCAGATCCTTATTATCAAGCACCAAAATCTCACAAACCATATGCACCAACATCAAAACCATCATCTTCCACCAGATCTAATGCATCTACCAAATTCAAAGGCAAAGAGATAGCCAAACCAATCACACCTCTATCTGAGCCAGCTTCTGAAGAAGACAGTGATCTAGAACAAGCTCAGAGAGATAAGGATATGCAGAAAAACTTGGAACTCATTGCAAAGTACTTCAAGAAGATATACAAACCTACCAACAACAATCTCAGAACTTCTTCAAACTCCAGAAACAAGAATGTGGATACTTCTCCAAGATACAAGAATGACAATCAGACTGGGGAGTTTAGGAATCAGAGGACAATGATTGTTGCTGGGGCTAGGGAGACTGTAGGCAGTCAGGTTGTGAAGCAGACTGGGATATAGTGTTTCAATTGCAAGGAATTTGGTCATTTCTCTAAGGAATGCATGATACCAAAAAGGGTGAAAGACTCCACGTATCATAAGAAAAAGATGTTAATGTGCAAACAAGTTGAGAAAGGTGTTCCGCTACAAGCAGAGCAATCTGATTGGCTAGCAGACACGGATGAAGAGATTGATGAACAAGAATTGGAAGCACATTACAACTTTATGGCAAAGATCCAGGAGGTTTCTACTGCAGACTCAGGAACTGATACTGAGCCATTAGAACAGGTACAAAACAATGTTGAATATAATGTGTTTGCCAATGTGAGACATCATTCTGAGCAACCTAAATCCACTAGTAACACATGTTTAGTGGAAAAGGATGATCGTAATGTCACTCCTGATTCACCGGATATGTGTGATAATGATATCCAGACTGACCAAAATGTTGAAGATGAGCATGCTGCGCTTGCTAATTTAATTGCAAATTTAAAACTTGATGTTGATGAAAATAAAAAGATTCAAAAGAAATTAAAGAAAGCAAACACATCACTTACTCATGAATTGAAAAAGTGCAAATCTATTCTTGCGGAAACTAGTAACTCTGAGGGAGTCTAATAGTATTCGGGATAGTTGTCTAATTGTACTTCAAAATAAACAGACTGAGCTTGAGACGTACAAGACCCTAAATAATCGTACATTTGACTATGACAAACTTGAACATAAGTTAAATGAAACTCTAGGACTATTAGCTCAAAAAGAAATTGACATAAAAGAAGGTTTAAAACTTAAAGCCTATGAAATTTTAGTTGTCAAAGAGAAACACGATGAGTTAGTCAAACAAAGTCTTTTAACAAAGTTACATTATGAAGGTTTTGTCAAAGAGAAAACTAAGGTAATAACAGATTTGAAACTTAAGGAAGAAAAAGACATTGACAAAATGATTTTAATGGAAAAGCAATTAAAGTTTTTGAATGAAATTGTTTACAAAAAGAATTAATCAATTCAAACCATTCATATGTTAGCTCCCAAAGGCCCAACATTCAATGGTAGACCAACCTTTGCAAATCCAATTTACCTCAAAAAGGCTCAATCTAAAAAACCATGTTTGTATGAGATCCCATATGATAAATCTGATCCTGCAAACAGACTCGTCCCCGATAGGAAAGAGACCCTGACTCTTGAAAAAGAGAGTCAATCAAAATTGAATAAACACTTAGTGCGGCCTTATGACTACACAAAGCTAAATAGTCTTTATGAAATTTTCAAACCAGCGTCACAGGAATATCATGAACAGTTGGCACATGCAAATGAAGTAAGAAAGAAAATGTGGAGAAAATCTTTTGTGAAATCTAAACCAAATATTTTCAAAAACATTGATTTCTTACATGTTTCCAAATCAATAAGTAAAAGTAGACAAGCATATAATGTAATGACGAATAACATAAATCATTTTAAAGAACTTGTTGATCAAGCTTGGGAAAAGCATTCTACCATGAGCATTTTTTTGGCACGCAAACTGCTCATGATATGGAAATCATAATATAGACATGTTTGATACCTCCTTGCATAAAGACCACAAAATGAAAGAAGTCGACATTTGTTTCATTGAACTAAGCAAGAAAAGCTATGATTTAAAGTACGTTGAATCACTTGAAAATGAAATTGACGAACTTGAATATGATAAAGCAGAATTTTCAAACATGTGTGACATACTTTTGCAAGAATGTGTGTCTAATGATGTTATGTGTTCATATTTGCATTCGTTATCTGATTTAGATGCTCACACTGAATTGCAATGCTTATATCTTCATAAAGTGAAAGAATGTGAATGTCTTGCACAAAAGCTTTCAAAACAAACTGAAATTGTTAGTAAAGAAGTTTATAATGAGCTTCTAAGAAGTTTTGCTAAACTTGATAATCACTTAATTTCTCGTGAACTTGCTTTACAACAATGTCAAGAACAAATGAAAAATAACATAGTTTGCAAAGAAAAAGAGTCAACTATATTTCTAAAAGAACGTGAACAACACTTTGAAATACAAGATTTGAAAGCTCAATTGCAAGACAAGAACATTGCCATAAGTGAGTCAAAGAAACTCATTGATAAGATCAAAGGGAAGGGTGTGGATACTAATTTTGAAAAACAATCAATCTTGAGGAAACCGCCTTTGCAACAAATCAGAAATCAACCAGTGGTAAGACAACCAACTGCGTATAAATCTAAACGATCCCAATTGCCAAGACATAGGATTGTCTCCTAAGTTGGTGTGTCACATGATTTGACAAAACCGTTCACTCCACATTCTTGGCCTCAAGTTAGGAAATCATCTTTTTCTAAGCCTTATGATGTGAATGCCCTTGGCCCTTCTAGGAATAGCCCAAAGCATGTGTCATTTCAATCACCAAGGGAATCTGTAGGCTCAAATGAAATGGTTCATAACTAATACCTAGAGGAAGCTAAGAAAAAAGAACAACTTTAGAAAGACAAAGCCTTGAATACCAAACCTAGTATGCAACAATATGCTAGATTACCAAACACTGCTAATGGTAACAAACCAAAATCTATGAACTTTAATCAACAACCTAGGAATTGGCCACCATACATGAGTAGTCGTGTATCGAATAGAATTGTTAACATAGCATAACCACCTAGGAATCAAAAGACTTTCTTAAAGTCAAAAGACTTGGCATGTCCTACATGCAAAAAGTGCATTTACAGTGCAAATCACGATAAGTGCATCTTAAAATACCTAACAAAGGTACATTCTCGTGCCTTGATATAACCTTTAAAACTAGCATTTTTGTATATATAAATTATAATAAATATAATAAATATAATAAATATATAAGGATAATTTCAAGATTATAATTCAATTATAATATAGTATAGTAAGAATTCTAAGAGATTCAAATCAATTCCTTTTATCCAAAGGAAAATCAAAAATCCCCTGGGTCGTTCTCCTAACGAGGTGCGAATTGAAAATCGGATTACATTTGTGATCGCGTGAATTGAATGGATAAAGATATTTTGGATTGGATTACTAATTCTACAATTAAAATGCAAAAACGAATAAGGGAAACCTAAAAACGAAAGCTAAAAGTGATTAAAAGCTAAAAACGAGAACCGGACCCGAAACCCGTTCTTTAAAAACTAAATTTTACAAAATTAACCCTACGAAAGCAAATTTAATTTTCCTAAGTGCTAAATGATAAAAGAAAATTTTCTAAAAAAAATTATATTTTTTTGATTTTTATTTAATTTTTAATGAATTAAAAACAGTTTTGAAAAGAAAAATTGATAAAAAATACTAAACTTAATTGGAAAAATCTGAAAAAATACTGGAAAATAGATTAAGCTATGCTGGATTTGGGAAAAATAAAAGCTGGAAAAGACAGCTTATAAATAAGCTGCTATAAGCAAAATATGGCTTATAGTTAAAACTGGAAAAAAAGGTATATAAATAAAAAGATGCACAAACTAACCAGATGGCCCTACTGGTGCCGCTGGTTAGTGTGTGTTTGCTTGGGGACGTGTATGTGACAAAGGGGAGGTCCAGGGTTCGAGTCCTTGGCCTCCCTTTTTGGTAAAACTTTTTTTTTCTTTTTTTTAAACTATTAAAACCCTCAAAAATAAGCTACCTTAAAAAAA
>BQNB010102926.1:2337-21732 GCA_026074375.1 Tanacetum coccineum | reverse complement strand
ACCGTTCGGGGACAAAATGTTATATGCTACATATAAGAAACATTTTAATGCTCCCCTCAATTTTTGAGGGTATATAAGATAGTGTCGAGTACAATAATTTGAAATTTTTTGAATTTACTAAGAAATTCTTGAAATTTTTGTACTCAAGCACTCCTTAATTTCACTATAAATTCTACACTAATTATTAACATATTCACATTTTTATTATATATGAAGATTTGACCTGAATGATGAGAACATCATATGATGAAATCATATGGTCCTTTATCGCAGCCGTAGGTCTTCTTCATACAATCTCCCACCAACAACCTTTTCTAAGCTCCTCAATAAACTTCTTTCTTTCAATAGGTTTTCAATCCGATCTATCTCTGCTTAAGCACTCTTTGACATAGCTTCAACTTTCTTTCCAAGTTACGAAGTCTTTGCTTCAAACTTTGAGTATGAAACAGATTCAGATATATATGTAACTTAAGCTTGTGTGGTTGGTGATGTCGGTGTTGATGTTGTCTTAGCTTCCCCCTAAACCAGTAATCATTTTTTGAGTAGATTCAGAACTTTCTTGCAAGCAGCATCAAGTAGTCTTAATGTATAAAGCCCAGATATCTGAAGTACACAATAAACCCTTTCAAGAATTTGATACCGCAACACCAAAGTCAATTAAGTCCCGGATGAGCGCATTTCTCTCTTCAGGATAGTTATGATATAAATTGTAACACCAAAGTCAACTAAGTCCCGAATGTCACAATTATTCCCTCTAAGTAGTTGAAATGATAACACCTAAGTCAACTAAGTCCCAAATATACTCATTTCTTTCTGCAGAATACTGACTAACTTAAGGAATCATCATACCTATGTGTACCTCTTTTATCAAATATTTCTACTTCTTTTAATAATATGCTTAGAGATTGACCGTTTGAGGAAGCATTTATTGAATCAGGAAAAATTATTCTCACGTTTTAAATAATTATTCTCCTAATAATTCCCCTTGGGAACTCAAATGATGCATACTGACTAATGACGAGATGTCTCTTCCACCATGTGATTGAAATAGTGCACCCAAAAGATTTAAAACAGCCTAAAATCAAAAGAAGCTAACCTCAAAAGAAGGCCAAGGACACTATCAAGTATACATCTACTCCTTTCCCCTTACTGGTTTTGACATGTCAGAATTAGCAAAACCTTATACGCATACATATTTGAGATCGTGTTTGAAGAAATAATAAGCTTAAATCAGTAATCACCCTTAATTATTCATGTTTCAAGGCAAAGACTCAATTATTTGTGTTTGAAGAAAGGTATGAGCATGTCGGTCCAGAAGTCACAAGTTACACAAGATGGCAAGATTCATTAAGATAGCGACAAGATTACGCTTGGTTGATGATCTTAAGATGCTCAAGATCACTTTCTATCAAACAAATCAAGATAAAGGAACAAGCTCAAGAGTAGATTTACCCTTGAGTCTTTGCCTTGAAAGCTTGACATAGGGCATCTTTCTTGAATTTTTTTAAGTTAGGCCAAGCCGGGAAGACAAATGTCATAACCGCAGAGAATATCAGCGCTTTAACTTGTAGCTTTTAGGTGCATTTCTTCAGACATAAGGGAGAAGCTTTGAAAGCTTCTAAATGAAGATCATGTGGTATGAATTAGGAGGAAGCTAATTCAGAAGCTTCTCCTTAACCAGAAGTGTATGAGTTACTTAGTTCGTGCCTATTACAGTATTTCTCCTACAAGGTACTACAAAGATGATTCATGTTGGAGTGCACACTTGAAGTCAAACACCACAAAAGATGTCATCAGTATTAGAAGCTTCATGGAAGTTCTTGTTCTTAATCATTATGTACTTATTAGGAAATTATTGTAAGTAATTCTGTATATCATCCTGTGGGGGAAAATTTTTAGGAATTCACTTTACATGACGACATTTACAGAATTACAATTATTTACCATATCACCACACACAGGGACTAGTATAGTCAACATAGGATTCTTATGTAATGTGTGGTGGTATAAATACCCCTCTATGGGTTCCATAGAGGAGTGGAGTCATTTGTATCTTCCATTTTATTCATCTTATTTTATTTTAACTTTCTCTCACTACTCTCTCTCACTAAAATGGCTATCATGTGGTTTGACTCACCAAGACCACCGAATCATAGTTTTTGTGAATTTGTCAATTGGTATCAAGAGCCATGGAGTGGTGTGTTTAGTTTTTATGTTTGTCTTTTGATTTGTGTTCAAAACCTTTACAAAGAGCAAACTCTTGATTTAAAATTTTTTGGCTTAAAAAACTTAAAGTTGTCATTTTTCTTGTTCCTATAGGATTAGTAACACTAGTTGTACAAGATTTTTTGCAAAAAACCAATCAAAAATGTGTCTTTTTGAGTTTTGAAAATTTAGGTTTCGTCTCAGTTACAACCGAACTAATCTTATCTGTTGGAACTGAACTAGAAGATCGAACGAGTTAACCGAACTAGTTAACCGAACCAGTGGAACCGATCGAGTTGATTTTACTTGGAACCGAACGAGTTGTTTTAGTTTGAACCGAATGAGATGTTTTTAATTGGAACCGAGCGAGTTGATTGTAGTTGGAACCGAACGAGTTGGAACCGAACTAATTGATTTTAGTTTGAACTGAATTAGTTTTCTTCACTTGGAATCGAACTAGTTTTCTTGAGTTGGAACCGAACTAGTTAATTGAACCAGTTGAACCGAACTAGTTTGTTTGTGTGGAAACCGAACGAGTTGATTTTAGTTGGAACCGAACAAGTTGGAATCGAACTAGTTGATTTTATTTTGAACCAAACTAGTTTTCTTCAGTTAGAACCGAACTAGTTTTCTTCAGTTGGAACCGAACTAGTTTCTTTAATTGGAACCAAACTAGTTTTTATTCATTGGAACCGAACTAAACAAGATTCATTGGAACCGAACTAAACCAACTCCTTTGACAATCAAACCAATCAAGTTGTTTGAGAACCGAACTAGTCACTTTCCAATTAAAACCTATCAACTCAAATTTCTAAATTATACGGTTATTTCTTTGACTTGTAAAATCCCGTGTAGTTTCAAGACTCAACAACCACTCAACCAAACATAATTTCTTTCTACCACCATCCGATCAACCAAGTAATCTTTGTAACAATCAAATGATGACTCTTGTTGTCAAAGTGATTCTTTCGGGTGCCGACAATCTTCCACATATGATGGATAAAGAATCATGAAACTTAAAGGCTAGATTTTTTGAATTAATCTTTTGTGACTACGGAGTTGATCAGGTATCACTTACTTAAGATTAAAGTAGCATTTTACGAAGGCGTGATCTTATTTTATCTTGAAGTCGGGGTTGGCTGGATGCATGACTTTCAATGATAACTTGCTCAAGCTTAATTTAAGTTGAAGACTTGGTTTATCTAGTTTCCAGCAGTCAAGGGGTGGATGGTTGATGACCTGGTTAACTATCACTTAAAGGAGTTACGTTGTAGTACTCATTGTCACACGCTAAGACGTTGTGGATAATCGCAAGAGGTGATGAAAGTCTCATACTTTGGGAGGGGTATGGAGTACTTAGAGATTTGCTTGGAGCATAAATTCTCTACACCGTTCTTCCAACATTAGAGCAAGCTTAAGTCACAAGCACATGAAATTCTACTTTTGTCTCAAGTTTGGTATATTAGGTTTACTTCATCAGTGGTCACTTCAAATAGCCTACAAAATGGTTGGTAATATGATTGCCAGAGAGAGGTTATGAGTAGAGATTTGATCAGCAATTGATTCTCACGAATTAGATCTGAGCTAATTTATTCTTCACACAAGTACTCAAGTAAATGTGCGTCCAAGGTGTTGCTGATTTTGACGTATCGAAACCAGCAAGGGGGAAGGAGTAGATTCACCCTTGAGTATTTGCCTTGAAAGCTTGACATAGGGCATCTTTCTTGAATTTTTTTAAGTTAGGTCATGCCGGGAAGACAAATGTCATAACCGCAGAGAATATCAGCGCTTTAACTTATAGCTTTTGGGTGCATTTCTTTAGACACATGGGGGAAGCGATATCTTAAGAACTTTAGTATGCATTATTTGAATCTCCAAGGGGGGAAATGTTGTGAGAAGAATTATTCAAGCGTGAGAAGATACGTTGCTGATCTAGATATTGCTTACCTCAAATGATCAATCACTAAGCTTATTCTTAAAGGAGCAGTAATATTTAATGTGGTATCCTACCAATTTCGCTATGCACTTAATTATTCTAAGCCTGTAAGAAAGCTTTAAAACTGCTCAAGAGAGGATTGCTAGTTTAGGAGAAGCTTTGAAAGCTTCTAAATTAAGAATATGCGGCATGAATTAGGGGGAAGTTGATTCATTGCTAGTTTAGGGGGAAGCTTTGAAAGCTTCTAAATGAAGATCATGTGGCACGAATTAAGGGGAAGCTAATTCAGAAGCTTCTCCTTAACCAGATTTGTATGAGTTACTTAGTTCGTGCCTATTTTAGTATTTCTCCTACAAGGTACTACAAAGATGATTCATGTTGGAGTGTAGACTTGAAGTTAAACACCACAGAAGACGTCATCAGTATTGGAAGCTTCATGGAAGTTCTTGTTCTTAATCATTATGTACTTGTTAGGAAATTATTGTAAGTAATTCTATATATCGTCTCGTAGGGGAAGATTGTTAGGAATTCACTTTACGTGATGACATTTACAGAATTACCATTGTTTACCATATCACCACACACATGGACTTGTATAGTCAACATAGGATTCTTATGTAATGTGTGGTGGTATAAATACCCCTCTATGGCTTCCATAGAGGAGTTGAGTCATTTTTATCTTCTATTTTATTCATCTTATTTTATTTTAACTTTCTATCACTACTCTCTCTCTCACTAAAATGGCTATAATGTGGTTTGACTCACCAAGACCACTGGATCATAGTTTACGTAAATTTGTCAGTTACGAATATGGTCTAACTAAAGGCACGATAGTTCATATATTCTATCATGGTTTAGACAGTCCAACACAAGGAATTCTTGACGCCGAAGGAATCTTCCTCTACAACACTCCCAACAAAGCTTTTCAAATCCTCGAGGACAAAGTCCTTCTCAAACTCGATTTCTCATGTGAATTCCAAATCAGCCCCAAAACTATTGTTTTCACTGGTGGAACAACATCAATTCCAATCACGCCATTCTAATGAAGAAATCCAAGGCTCTCGCCATAAAAATTGATTCCAAATTCTTAATCTTAAAGAAAGAGCTCAAGGAGATGCAAGACGGCCATAGAAACAACTACACTACACAAATCTACATAAAGGATAACACGTCGATGTGTGAACCTCGTGAAGCCAGTTACGTCCAAGGATATCACAAAGGATATCACAACCAAAATTCCAAGAATTCGTATTCCTATCAAACCCGTAACCCAAACTGTCACTATCCTCAATCCCGACCACCGAATCGAATGCCACATCTATCATGATATTTTAAATTTACCAAAACCTCAACGAAGGAGATGATGAGAGAGTGGATGGCTCATCAAATGAAAGCAAAGGTTGAATTGGAAAATCAAATCAATCAAGGATTAAGGAACCACTAAGCGATAATCCAAAACTTAGAGAGGCAGTTTGAGCATCTCGTGAAAATCCAGCCTAGTAAATCCCTTCCTCGTACCACAAATACCAAACCGAGACATGAATTTGTCTATAAACCACCCTTAATCTAGAACGATAACAACAAGGGTGATATTAAATTTATCAAGGTGGATGAAACTCAACCCGTTCCAACCATGTCAAACCCGAACCCAATCGAAGCTAACTCACTGACTGTATCATCATTTCTTAAGGATTGCACCATGCATATCCCATACACGGATGTGAAGACATTTGCTGATGTTGTATTGTTGAACCAAGTTGGTGAAAAGGAGTTTAAATCGATTGTTGGCGATGGAATTGGAGTCTTAACAAAGAAAAAGATCAAGAAAAATGACATGGGCTTATCGAAAGAATCGGCCATGGAATAGAACATGGAAAGGAAAATAAATGAGTGGGAGAAGTCTCAAAACCTCTCTTTGAAACAAACCAATAGGACTGACCCACTTCCTCCTCACGCTCACACTGAGCAAGTGAATGTCGTATTCACCTAGAGTGGAAAGTCCAATGACTTTCTGGAATTCAAATAGATCAACCATCTTCGATTATCGTTAACAATAAAATCAAAAAAGATAAACCTATTAAAACGTCAAAAGGGGGTTATCACGTGGTCAAAACAAAAGAATATCCTTTCCGTGAGTACATACCAAAAATCCCATACCCTCAAGTTTTAAAAAGGGAAATTTCCCATTTGGACCGTATCATCAAAGAATCCTAAATCTTGGGAAGAGTCTAGCTAATGACTCGGAAATAAATTAAGCGCTTCTTGGGAGGCAACCCCAGTCCCTTTCAATTGTTTGTTTGCTTTAGTTTTTGTTTTGAATAAACATGTACACCCTTTAAGAAAGTTGTTTTTCAACTTAGAAAATCTTAAGCGTGGGGGTGTTACATACTCGTAGTGTTTAGTATATTGTTTGCATTTTGTGTGTTTGTTTGTTTTGTTTTAATAATGCAACAGGTAAAGATGAAGGAGGATGCTTGGAGGTGAAATTAATTAATCTCACACGCTTATGCTAGCATCCGTGTAACATCTATCATATTGAGTTCGATCGCAATTTTTCATGCCTGGATCTCTGGTTTTCTCTTACTCTTATTTCCATATTATTCATCCTTTGAAGTTATTTTTCACATTGAGGCCAATTCAAAACTTAATTGTGGGGGAAGTAAATAGGGAAAACGAGACTGATTTTTAAATTTTTTATATTTTTGGGCCAATTTAAAATTTATGTAGACTTGGTTGCCCTTATAGTTGTTTTCACATCATTAGGTTAATTTATTAGAACTTGTTCTTGTAAATAATTATGAATACCACAGTGAGATCATATTCGTGTGATGATAAGTGTATATGCGTAATAAAGAGGCAACCTTAGGAATAAACCCAAATGGCTTTCCATTTACATCTAATGATATTTAGCTAGCCACATGGGTTAGTTAACCACCCATATGGACCCATTTGTCACCACTCACTTTTGTGCTAGATACCCTTAGAACACCCGTTAAGCCATCTTGTTCGTTTAATAAAATCCAAAAAAAAATATATATTTAACCTTAAACATTAGCCTAACCCTTAGTCGAAGTCTAAACGGTGGGTTGCTAGTTGCTTGGTTTGATGGATTTTTTTTATTGATAGTTATGCCACACTTTGTTATTTGTGTGTGCCATTCTGACAAAGATGGAGATATTCAACTTCATTGATGTATTTTTGTGGTGTATGTTTATGCGGAGTGTGGGGGAGATGTTTTATACTAAAAAATCATCTTTTTTCCATTTAGGTATTTTCTTTCTAGATTTCTTTTCTTAGATTTGCTCGAGGGCAAGCAAATTTTCTTTTACCTGCTCGAGGGCGGGCAGAACGTAAGTGTGGGCGGATTGATAACGTTCAAATTGAGTATATTCTTAGGAGCGTTATCCGTACTTTTGTATATGTTATTTGGCTATTTTTATATGCTTTTGTTACTTAATTGTATCAAAGTGTGTTTGCAAGTTTGTTTGTAGCAAAGTACAAGAAAAGCAAGAAAAAGATGAAAAGACGAAGAATAAATAAAGTTTGATACAAGTACGAAGAATCCCGCATCAAAGAACAAGCTCGGGAAGCATTTCAAGAGCAAAAGAGTAAACCATACAAGCTTCTAAGGCCCAAGATAGAGTTTAAATGAAGTTTTATTGATGTATAATGACCCACGACCAAGCACGACTCAAACGGGAAGCTAATACGCAAAATCAAGAAATATATATTTTTGGTCGTGTGGCTAGCCGCCCGACAGGAGCTATTGCCGCAGGCTCTTAAAGCTCACGTTTTTCATTTCACTCTAGAAGAAGCCTGAATAAACAAGAAGGATCTAGACCCTCTAAACCGACTTTGGACACCCCTTTAGGCCCTGGAACCGACATTAAAAAGTAGTATAAATAGGAGACCCCTATGCCTCATTTTAACACACACCTCACTATATTCACTAGTTTTTTCATATAGTTATTCCACCAACAATTCTCCTCCACCCTGGAGGACGAATTTCCACCATTATATCTCTCCCAAAAGACCTTAAAACCTCTTCTATTTCTAGAAGTGGTGCTCAAGAACATCAAGAAAGATGTCGAAGACCATTTTTCAGTTGGTACGAAGCTTGTAGTCGATTAAAGGCTTAATGGTTGATTTAATCCTTCCTCTTTACTTATTGTATATATACTTTTGGTAATCTCTCTTATAATTTCAAAATGTTTATGCTTGTTATGATTGTTGAACCTTTATGTTTAATTAATATAATCATGGAGTAGTTTTATTTACTTGTTTGGAATGATGTAAACATAAGATATGGAGTGTTTGGATCTTTTCAATAAAGAATTATGATTTTGTTAATGAGTTTAGTTGAATTGATATGTGTCTAATTACTTTGTTGGTGAATCATAACCAGATCTATAAGTCGAAAGGATTTCTTGTTGTTGTTTGTTCTAAACATTAGCGCGCGTATATGTTTGGTATTTCGTAATTGACAACTACGAATAAACATCTTAATTGGACTCATAAAGGTTTAATTTAAATTATAGGTCGAAAGGACTCTAATGAACGAATCGGTAAAATCATCTTTCTAACAAATGGCTTGTAAAAGACTCAGTTTATAATAATATTCATAGGTCGAAAGGGTGTGTTAATCTAAACCTTGTTATATGCAATTTCATGATATTACCCATTGATTGAAATTGTATGACTTTGGATTTGTTGTTATTGGTTAAGTATCTACCCGATATTCCAATGCTCCATTGATATGAATACTAGTTCCAAACAAGTAGCTTTAATCATATTGATTCTCATTGAATTCGCATCATTATTCTCTTCGTGTTATTTGTTGCTTATATGGTATTTTGGGACGTGACAACCATTTTACCACTTTTGTGCTTATTGATACTTAGATTCTTCACAATTGAAAACACCCAAATCCTAGTAAACAACCTCGGCTTACCATAATGACTGACATGACTAAAACACCAAATCGCGAACACACAAAAGCAAACAAAAGCAGAACACCGCGCACATAGATCCTATACGTAACTAAATGACGGATATTAGGTTATAGGCTAGGCCAAACCACCTAGTTCTCTATAACATTGGCTCTGATTACCAATCTGTCACACCCCGACAATGGCAAAAACTCAGGAATGCAACATAATGATCAATCATAACACAAGATACAAGATAGATAAAACTATAGTGCATAAACTTCAAGTGTTATGAAGACCATCAACCTTAAACAACCTTGAGTGATGTCCCAAATCAAACCCAAATCCATACTCTCTTACAAATCTAAATGCCCACACAGGGTCTAAATCCAAACTTAAACTAAAACATCCAAGTACTAAAATCAAACAAACAAACAAGCAAGACTTCACAGGAAAATCCACATGGGATACTTCTAAGTCTGCTAACATAAATCATCATCTTACTCCTATTTTACTTCACTTGAAAATGATACTTGGAAACGTCAACAATAATGTTGGTAAGCTCGTAGGTTTGACCTTAAACCCAAAAGCTGTGCCAATATCTCAAACAATAGACAATAGTGCATTATGACAGTGAATATATATGCAAACAACCCATTTAATCAATCATCATATATCACTTACGCACCTAAAGGGCCTACTAGTTGGAGCACTAGATTAGGGCATGACCTCATACATACCAGGGTAGGCATACCCAGCCGCTCTAATAATCACACAAATACCAAGATAGGCGTACCCCTTCGATCCAAACAATCATTCAACACATAATATTCACAAAGCAGTCATAAGCACGTATCTTGTCCCAAAAACAAAACCACATTTCGCACAGTTCAATTCAAAACATTTCAAAACACATTTGAGTATCATTTTGTCTTAACGAAAAAACAGTAAAAAGTGGGGCTACGAAAACTCACCTCAAGCAAGTCCTTAGCAACCAAACCTCAATCACACAAAAAAATGCAATGACGTCTGAACACGGCCTAGTCCAGTTAATGTCCCATTTAACCATTCATCTCCAAAACAATTTTCACGTTTGATGCATAGAATTTAGATGCGTTGTACAATTTACCCGTAACAATTTAGTGGTGTGATTGTTGACGACATATCCCGACAATCATATCAATTCCATAGCTCGATAATACATACTTATACTATTTAAATAAATAGATAAGTAATATAATTAAATATTTATAATAATTAATTATAAATATATATTGGTAAGTCCATTCGGTTACCTTAGTTACCTTAAAATAATCATAATAAAGTTGAAAATGGAACGTTTACTCATAACGAACATATTTGAGAAGCTTCGAGAAAAAATATTTTTTCGTCTTTTAGTGAATTTTTTAAAGAAATAAAATAATAAAATAATATTTTGTTATTTAAAATCAAAAATCATGCATTTAAGTAAAATGTTTAAGTATAAACTTTTTACAAAATTTCGACATGACCCGTACGTTCATACAACGTTTTTCAAGGTTTCAAACCATTATTCAAAACACTTTGCACAATTTCGACACTTTTTCGACAAAATTCAAAAATCTCAATCTTTGACGTTTACTAAAACGTTTTTCCTAAAATAACGATCAATATAACTTTGTAAACACATCTTACTTTCAAAAAGTCCGTCAAAACTCTTAAAACGACCAAATATCGTTTATTGGGCTTTAAGGCCCAATAAAGGTCCATTAATGTATTTATTCATCTTAAATAAGATCAAAGCCCAAAACCAAGGCCCATTTATATACATAATCTCATACTAATACGTAGAAAATAATCTGGACCATAATAAGCCCTCCCATTAAGCCAATGCTTAAATGGGCTTATTGGGCCGCGAGCCTGATGACATCAAATAACGTCTATTTTATAGCATCATTTATCCTATGTATATTACCCATTTTGTATAATTATTGCGAAGAATTGTTACTTAATCGTTTGTATTTAAGAATAGAAGTAATTATGGAGTACTTGGTGAAGTTATGGTAAAAGGCACGCATTTTAGAGCATAAACGATGAATTCGGGAAAGTCTACTTATCTGACAGCCAATACGCCGTATTATTCTAGACCTATACGACGTATCTAAGACGTTGACGAATCAAAAGACCATTGCCTGACTTTGAAGAATACGTCGTATCCACATCAACGATACGCCTTATATAATACTTTGGTCAACAAAGAAGAACTGACTGATTTTACATCAATACGCCGTATCCAGCAAAGAATATACGGCGTATCCATGCCTACACTTCACCAGATGCCACGAAGGATTCAAGTCTAATACGTCGTATCCATGAATTTCAATACACCGTATTTAATGTTTGTCATACACAAAGATTTTAGAAGATATCAAACGTGATCCTTACTCCAAGAAAGCCCAATACGCCGTATCCCACATCGCTCGATATGGCGTATCAAACCGACTTCCAGACCCTATATATAGACGACCCAAAACTCAGTTTTAGGCATGCAAGTGAATCCCTAAACCACCAAGTCGACCAAGAGACGATTAGAAGAGCCTAGAAGGTCAGAAAAGAGCCTCAAGATCATAGGAAAACTCTTGTAATCTTCGCGCAACCGAATACGCGTTCGATCGAGGTTTCTTTACTTTAATCGTTCATATATCAAACCGTGTGTATTTTTACAATGACTATCGGCTGATACCTTTAGGTATCAGCCATGTTTATGAAGATCTAATGTTTGGTTTGTTTATCTTGATTGCTTAATTTATCGTTGATTGTTGTTTATGTTTATCAATTTATATTCGTTTACGTGCTTAAGTATGCGACCTATCATTCAACTGGGTCTAGTCCTACATATTTAATGCGCTGCAACTTCGGTGTTGTTTGGGCGTAGGCTAAGAGTCCGGGATAGCTCTCCATATTGCAATTTATATATCTAGAATCATAGGATCACAAATATTGACCTATCTTTGCCTTTAGATTAGTGAGCTTAGTTGAGCCATAAGGTGACCTTGGTATCAACGAGTACGTTCTTATTCCATTGGTAAGGACTCGGACAGTAGACTACTAGTATATAAAGAGCCGTTAAGCAGTAAGTGGGTAAAGTCTTGATGAGCTAGGGTTTAGTAAGAGCACCATTACTTAGATCCTAAGATAGACTATAATCAACATAAGGAGATTTATGGGGCCAGGGGGTGGGTGGACGTGGGCGAGGGGGTTGGTAGGGAGGGGGGGGGCGTTTGTGTGGAATGTGGGCGCAGGCGGGAGGGGGAGGGTTGGGGCATGGATGCGTCTAATTGTGACAGAATTAGCGTGTCTAGGTCTTAGGAAGAAGTACCGCCTAAGTCTAGGAATGATATGCCCTTCGAGATAAGTCAAAATTAGCGTGTTTAGGTCTTAGGAAGAAGTATCGCCTAAGTCTAGGAATGATATGCCCATCCGAGATAAGTCAATCATTGCACTAAATAAACAAACCCACGTTCTATCAGATTATTCATGGTTGATACGTTTTCCTTACATTAGTTCTCGATCGCTTCTTTATCATTTTCTTGTCTTCTTGTGTGTGTTTATTGATTTACTTGTCATTAAAACCTTAGGTTAGATACGCAAAACCGTGCCAGTCTCTCAGGCTAAAACCCCCCTTTTGCATTAGTTTTAGGTCTTTCTTAGATAACTAAAATATTAATAGAATTAGGAATTAACGCTCTCACTCTCAGTGATCGACACCCTACTTACCAACGAAGCTACATCTTGACCGGGCACACTGCCCGTTAAAGTGTTATTTTTAGGTATAGTCGGCAAAATATAAATAGTAAAACTTGATACATAAAATACCTAACCACAACATTACTATTAGTGTTTTAGTTTAGTTTAGTTTAGATTAATTTGCATATGTGTGTGTTTGTTTTGTGTGTTTAATTTTCTGCATTGTATATTTTGCATATTGTGTGTTTGTGTGTTTTCTGCATTGTTACTTTCTGAGTCGAATACTCAATACGGCGTATTTAATTTATTAGATACGACGTATAAATTTTTTCAACCTAATACAACGTAGTCGACTCTATCATCGATACTGCGTATTCAGTTCACTGAATACAGTGTATTAAGCTATTTGACAGTTTTCTTTCCTAGCGAATTTATTACAGGTTAAAATGGACGACCCCAACATTACTATGGATGAGTATATCAGGCTTGAGGAAGAAAAGGCTCAAAAACGTGGTAAGGTGTTTAACTGGGAAACTGCTAAGTATGGAAAGATCTGGTACAATGAAGACATTCACGACCTCAGATCAGTTGAAACCGAATTCCCAGCCATAGCTCTCAATGATGAGTTATCATCCGAAAAAACACTTTCTTGTGAATCCATGGTAAGTTCTCTTAACAACGATGAAATTGACTTTAGAATATCGTTTGACGAATCCGACGATGAAGATTGCACGGTAATTTTAGACAAAAATTCATTTTCTTACAAAATAATTTCTGTCAACGATTTAAAAACGGATTCGGAAAATGATAATGATAAAGTCAATATGCCTATGCTTCCATCACCCAAGCCTACGGTCAGTTATTTTGATGATTTAGACTACTTTAATGATTTTGAGAAAGAATTTCCAGCCATTGTTTACAATGATGCTCAAACGTCTAAATCAGATTTGTTAACTAAACTAATTTTAAGCCCTCGACATATCGATGAATTTGATTTGAAAAGTGAAACACCATTGTCCGAATATAATGAAGAGGAACAAAACATTTTATGCTTTAATGATTTATTTCCTTTTAACGTAATTTATCCTCATGATTTAAAATCAGATACGGGGCAATGATAATGATACAATCAATATTGAGCAACCTTCGAGCGATATGTCTGTCAAACCATTACTTGATTTAATAAATACGGATGTTGGTGCCTATGCACATGAGTAAAATAAGCTTTTGGAAACAAGTCATGATACATCTAATAAAATTTTCAAAACTGAAACTTTTATCAAGGAATTAAATCTTAATATCATGACTTGTAATTATATTATCAAAGGGATGCTAATAAATCTTTTTAAGAATTTATATGTGCCATTTGGCATGCTGTTCGACCCCAAATTGTTTTATAAGGATGTGATTAAATTGGGGCAAGTCTAACTTAATGACTTTTATGTAAAAAAAAAGTGCTTGCTGGGAGACAACCCGGAATGTATTTTCAATTTTTATTAAGTTTGTCTTTCCAGACTGTCTATACGGCGTATCCAAACCTCATGGATATGGCGTATTGACTATCTGGACCTTATCGAGTCTTTATTTTCAAGACAGTCTATACGACGTATTCGTTAAACGAATACAGCGTATTCGACACAGGTTCTAATACGTCATATCCTAGGGAATGGATATGGCGTATTGATTTCATGTATAGTTTTAGGATTTATTTTTCTAACCAAACGAATACACCGAAGATAGGTTGCACTTGTTTTCTTATATTTTACATAGGACCTCGTGAAAGAAAATCGATAGATGTTGGTGGAGAATTTACAAAATCTGAAGAACCTGAAGTGTTGGAGTCTTGAAACCTCAAGACGGCTGTTCAACACAATCTTGCTAATAAACGCAAATTGGAGAATCACTACCGAGCAAATATCAGGGGAGATTTCTCATTCTAATTCTTTATAATTCCCGTATTTTTAATATTTTATCTATACAACAAGGATGTTGTATAATTCAAGTGGGGGGATGGAATTAGAATGTTTACTTGTCCTACTTTTTCACATAAACGTTAAAATGCTAAAAATATGCTCAAATTTAAAAAAAAAATCTCAAGCATAATTTTGTGAAAATTACATGTTACATAACCCGCACACAACAACCCTTGATAGATATTGTAAGGATTTAACCTTTTTGTTTCCTAATATTTATCCAAATTCCAAAAAAATATAAGTGTGTCGGTGATGTAGTAGACTTTAGAACTTGGCTTGGTATATCTATTCGAGACCACAATAATGAGTATTATAGATTTAATTGGAGTAACATGTTTATATTGGTAAATTTTAGGATTACAACCAAATCGCCTTTCCATGTTGTTTATTAACTAACTACACCGGTTAGTTAACCTCCCGTTAAACCCTTTTACACTTTCACTTTTAGAGTGAAGATCCACTAGAACAACCCGTAGAGCCAATCCCTTACGAACTTACACCAATTATTTATTTCGTTACACCCTTACACCTTAACCTACCCTGTTAGATTAAGTTTTAATTTACAGTTGCTAGTTGCTTAAAGTGTAAAGTTTGTATTTCCTGGAGTCTTGTGTCGTTTTCTATCTTTGGTGCGGTTGGGAATTTGCACATTGCAAATGGGAATGTATATTAGTAGTCAAAGCTCATGTGGTTTTACTGCCGTCACAATTAATGGTGAATCCGAAGAACGAAGAACTATCGAAGAAATTATCCAGAGTTATTACGATCATGAAGACGATGAAACTACACCGAGATTTGAAGTTTAGTTAGCAAAAACAAAATCGCAACCAAAAAAAGAGAGAAGAAAAGTTTGAAGATAATCTTTTCGTAAAGAGCATTACTAAAGGAATTACATGAATGATCAATTATTCGTTGATATATCAAGAAAAAATCAACGATGTAAAGTATTGTATAAAGTGGAAGATATCGCCACTTGCCTTGTAGAGTATGTAAAGTAATGGGATGATTAGGAAGTTGACCATTATGGGAACGCCAACTTAGGTAGATGTTTTTTATCAATGATCAAGACGTTGTAAATAGTTGTGTCTTTGTCATAGTAGCAGTCGGGAAATAAGTATCTAGCAACTTGTACTTTAGGCTTAATCTTTTTGTTTCTTAATTTTTATTTAACACCAATTATCTTCCCTCTCACCTGATGATTAGCCGCTGGTTTTACTCGAACGGGGATGTGATCAAGCGCATGTGTCTATCCTGGCGATTCAGGTATGTATGCATGTCTCGGCTTCCTCGTTGGTTTATGACTTTTGGTGAAAGTTAGATGGTTCCTACCCTATATTATTCTACTAGTCCTAATCTTTAGCTTTTTTAAGGTGGGAGTAATAACTCACATGTGTCTATCTCAGTGTTTTGAGTGTGTATATGTGGTCTTTGTCGCCCTCCTAGAACATTGGTATCGATGAAAGATTAGTTAGAGTGATCAAACCGTAAGCCTTTTAATACAAAAACCTATATTTATCTTTCTAAACTTGCTACTCCTTGGCTTTAGTGGTGGAGATGTGTATCCTTGCCAAGCTTATGATAGAATACTTATCACGACCCAGCAATTGAGCGAATTAGTTACATGTTACCACATAGATTAGTTGAGTGATTTGAGTGTTTTCATCTTTCTATTTTGTGAGGTGTTTGGTTCTGTACTTGTAATCGATCAAATAAATGCTTTAACGGAAAATATACTTAGGGATACATTTTTATAAACTTCTAAAGGCTACTTGAGGATAAGTAGGATTCAAGTAGAGGGATATTTGATGACATCAAATAACATTTGTATTTGAGAATTGCCGTAATTATGGAATACTTGGTAAAGTTATGCTAAAAGGCACGCATTTTGGAGCATAAACGATGAAATCGGGAAAGTCTACTGATCTGACAGCCAATACGCCATATTATTCTACACATATACGACGTATCCAAGACTTTGACGAATCAAAAGACCATTGCCTGACTTTGAAGAATACATCGTATCCACATCAATGATACGCCCTATATAATACTTTGGTCAACAAAAAAGAACTGACTGATTTTACATCAATACGCCGTATCCAGCAAAGAAGATACGACGTATCCGTGCCTACACTTCACCAGATGCCATGAAGGATTCAAGTCTAATACGCTGTATCCATAAATTTCAATACGCCGTATTCAATGTTTATCATACAGGAAGATTCTAGAAGATATCAAACATAGTCGTTACTCCAAGAAAGCCCAATACGCCATATCCCACATCGCTCGATATGGCGTATCAAACCGACTTCCAGACCCTATATATAGACGACCCAAAACTCAGTTTTAGGCATGCAAGTGAATCCCTAAACCACCAAGTCGACCAAGAGACGATTAAAGGAGCATAGAAGGTAAAGGCTCAGCCACAAAAAGCTCAGATCATAGAAAACTCCGTTGTAATACTACAGCCTGCAAAACCGAATAGCCGACGTTCGGATGTTATGAGGTATACTTTACTTTTAATCGGTTCATATCTCAAAGCCGTAGGTGTATTTTTAACAATGACGTATCGGCAGATACCTTGAGGTAACAGCCTGAATATAAAGAAGCTAATATTTGGTTGTTTTATATCGATTGCTTTATTATTTTTTAAGCGTTATTATTGTGTTATGTTTATTCAATTTATATTCGTTTATTGAGCTTAAAATGCGACCTAACATCACAAGTTTCTAGTCCTACTTATTGAAAGCGCTACAGAACTACAGTGTTGTTAGGCGTAGTTCTGAAGATGCTCAGAGGATAGCTGCTCCATAATAGCAATTATATATCTAGAATCATAGATCACCAAATTGACCAATCATTGCGCTCTTGAGTTTAGTGAAGCTTAGTTGAGCCATCAAGGTGACCTTGTTTATCTAATGAAGTACTTCTTAATTCCATTGCTAAAGGACTTTCGAACATTAGACAACTAGTATACTAGAAGAGACCCCGTTCAGTAGTAAGATGATGGGAGTAAAGTCTCAAAAGACTAAGGTTTATAGAGCACCATTACTTAGATCCTAAGATAGATTATAATCAACATATGCTTACTTTATGCGGATTGCGTCTAATTGTGACAAAATTAGCGTGTCTAGGTCTTAGGAAGAAGTACCGCCTAAGTCTAGGAATGATATGCCCTTCGAGATAAGTCAATCATTGCACTAAATAAACAAAGCACTGACATTTTATCACAGATTATTCAAATGGTTGATACGTTTATCCTTATCATTACCACTTTGGAGGTGTTACTTCATGAGTATAATGGGAGTTTAACAATAGTTACAGAAAACGACCTCAAAAGAGACGTTAATAAAATGTCACATTCGATTAAAATTTTAGAGTAAAATCAGGTCCTAATAATTTATAATTTAACAAGATTACAAGATTCATGTTTGAACTCTTGTAATCTTGTTAAATTTTAAATTATTGGGACCTGATTTTACTCTAAAATTTTAATCGAAAGTGACATTTTATTAACGTCTCATTTGAGGTCGTTTTTTGTAACTTGTACTTTATACTATGAAGTAACACCCCAAAGTGGTATTCCGCTGCGTTGTGAATTTATGAGGGCGTTACAGATTAGTTCTCGACCGCTTCTCTATCATTTGCTTGTCTTCTTGTTTGTGTTTATTGCTTTACTTGTCATCAAAACCTTAGGTTAGATACACAAAATCATGCCAGTCTCTCAGGCTGAAACCCCCCTTTTGCATTAGTTTTAGGTCTAACTTAGATAACTAAAATACTGATAGAATTAGGAATTAAGGCTCTCTCTCTCAGTGATCGACACCCTACTTACCAACGAAGCTACATCTTGACCGGGTACACTGCCTGTTAAAGTGTTGTTTTTAGGTATAGTCGGCAAAATATAAATAGTAAAACTTGATACATAAAATACCTACACACAACGACACATTAGAGCCTATAAGCTCTACAATAATTATATTATGCTTGAAAATAAGCTAATAAGTTATGTATCGCATTTGGTTACTACTGTAATCCTCTAAAATAGTCCATAAACATACGTCATGTCACGAAAAGAATCAAAAATTATTTCCCTTGTGTTTTCACTTCTTGACGTGCATTATATGCTCAAAATAAGCCAATAAGTGCTTAAAAATAAACCCAAAAGTAAGCTATACAAGCTATTATCAAAAATAAGCTATCTAACAACATATGTAATTCAACCATCATGACCACAACATCAAAACTACAAAACCCTCTTTGTTTCTTTTTCATACGATGCAAGCCAAACACCCCTTTTTATCCATTTTGTTTCCAAAAATCAATTTTCACAACGATCAACTTATACAACTAACATGTATGCATCAATATAAACCCAAAAGGACAAACAAAATTTAAATTTGAAAACTTACAAGAAAATCTTCAAAAATTTAGATTTTGACATGGACTAGACAGCCCAAACGTTGTTTAAGTGAATACACAAATACTCGTATCAACCCATAGTATCTCGTTCTTGATCAAAGTTGGAAAATTTATGTGTTTTTTGTTGGTGGCTTAGGTCGGACGCACACACACTCAAGGGAGAGGATGTGTGTGTTTTTGATTTTTGAAATGATAAGGATTATGG